>JABUQX010045827.1:12500-17500 GCA_015478945.1 Trachelipus rathkii
TGCTTTTGGATGCATTAAGTAAATTATTTTTATTTTATTAAGTAACTTTTTTATAAATAACAACTGCGTAACATTTGATTATAGTTCATTAATAAAAGCTGTTTTTCGTACATTACAAATTTTATTTTTTGTGACCCACGCGACACCCCATATATCCTCTCGCGCCCCCCTTTGGGGGGCCGCGACCCCCCCGGTTGAGAAACAATGGTGTATAATGTTGTCAATTCTTTTTCCGAGTTAAGTTTATTAGATTGTTTATTTTATTGTCGAGATAAATAAATAAATCTAATAAATTAGATAAATTATTAATTAATTATTAATTAATTATTAATTATTCTTAATTAGGTTATCTATTTTGTCTAAGGGAGTTTCTTTATTTAAAAAGGATGTCAATTTCAGTTGTAAAATTAGGGTTTAATTGTATACAGTGGCCATGTGGGATGAATTTTTTTTTGGATACTTTTAGAATTACTTTTATTGAAATCTTGTGCTGATTTGTTGAGAGAGTGAAAAAAATCAGCTATTTGAAAGGAGTGCAAATCTAGTTCTATGAGGTATGCTTACTTATAGTTGGTATATGTTTTTTTTTTTTAAATAATGTATATGTAGTTGTTTATGTTGAATTGTGATTACTATTTGGATATGATCTGGAAAGAGAGCATGAAACGTTTGCTAGGTTGCGGTGACTTGGATTTGCAGAAGCAGATGTCAAGGGATGTAAAGTTATGGTAATGTTACAAAGGTCGGCGAGTAGGTTGATTTTGAGCTTTTAGAATACAAAGTGAATGTGAGTTGCCTATCAGTGCATCACCTCTTAGTGTGTGCTTGTGTGTGCTTGTGTGTGCTTGTATGTTTGTGTGTGAGGGTGTGTTTGTGAGGGTGTGTATTTAAAAGTGTGTGTGTGAGTATTGGGCCATGCGGTGTTGTGTGTACCGAAGTCCCCGGCTATTATTAAGTTGTTGTATTGTGCTAAGCGGGACAGGTCAGGAAAATAACTTTACGGGCAGTTTTAGGGTATGGATGGACGGATACATATATTAACTAAATTGTATATTTTTTTTTGTTGATTTGAATTTCAATTGACTGGTAAGTGGTAATTTGGTCCTTGTTCATGAGGGGTTAAAAGTAATTTGAGGTGTTTCGGAATTGGATATTTTTGTGTATAAGTGGTATACTGCTATGTTTTGGTGAATTCGAGTCTTGGCTTAGGATTGTATAGTTAGAAAATTCCGGTAGATAAATGTTTTGGGTAAGGTTGGATTCCTGAATAAATGATATTGTCCATGTTGTGTTCAATTAGGGAATAGCGCAGTTCTTTACGTTTATTTGTTATACCGTTGATTTTTAGTTGAAGTAAGTTGATTAAGTTTTAAGGATGTGGAATATGGGTTTCTGTGTGCGAGTCTTCTCATAAGTGGCTGGATCATGTTGGAGAATATTAATTAGGAGTTTGAAGGTTGATACCTTTTAAGTGTTAAACAATACTGAGGATTGTCCTCGAGTGCATGATCTATTGCATTTGGGGTGAATATATGCTGTGGGGCCTGAATTTAATTCTGAATCTCCACCCAATAGGAGGAGTTGGAGCGCCTACACTGGACGATGCTGGGGTGACGACCCCGTACCTCCCGCAGGAGATGAGGGGAGGCGTGTCCTTTTGAGGAACTACCACAACGCTCTCGCACGATCCACTCTAAGAGTCTTTTGGAGATCGGATCTCCAGAAGAAGAATGCAGCAGTAGAACTTTCGGTCGGGCGAACGTGAACGCAGATCACAATCCGACCATATATATATATATATATATATATATATATATATTATATATATATATATATAATATATATATAAATATATATATATATATATATATATATATATATATATATATATATATATATATATATATATATATATATATATATTATAACTTAAAATTAGAAAATGTTAGCTAAAAACCCTAACATTACTTTTATTTCAGATGAATTAAGCAAAAAAATAAAAATAAAATAAAAAAATAAATAAAAATATTACGCAATTGTATGTAAAATGAGTTCCCCCCTTCCCCACTGGGAAAAAAACCGGGTTGGTGGGTGAGGGAGGAATTGCAATCAAAGCAAAATCAACAATCAAGGGTGAAACCCCTTTTTATTGCGTAATTTTATTCACAATTTTTTTCCTTCCCTCTGGAATGTTTTTCTTCTATTCAAAATAAGTGAGAGAGAGAAATTTCCATTAAAGGGAAAAAGACATTAGTGCAAATCAGTTGCTTGTTTTCTAATGGACAAAATATTTGTATTAAATTAATGGGACAGATCAAAGTGGAAAGATAATGGCATTACATTATAATATATATTATATATATATATATATATATATATATATATATATATATATATATATATATATATATATATATATTATTATATATATATATATATTTATATATATATATTATATTAATATATATATTATATATATATGTAGTAATATATATATTATATATATATATATATATATATATATATATATATATTATATATATATATATTATATATATATATGTATATATATATTATATACTATATATATATATTATATATATAATAATATATTATATTATTATAATATAATATATTATATATAATATATTTATAATATATATTATTATTATATTTTTTTATATATATATTATGTATATATATATATATATTATAATATTATATATATATTATTATTATAAATTTATTATATTTTATTATATATATATATTATATATATATGTATAATATATATATATTAATATATATATATATAATATACTATATTATATATTATATATTTATATATATATATATATATATATTATCTAGTTGGTTCTTGTATGCATTTCGCATCACACCGCCGCAACCGCACGCAATAGAGCGCACTTATCTATTTCGCTACTACCCAAAAGTCATTTTTTGTCGCAACGCATTCGCACCTTCTCTTATATGTATATGTCTATCTACTTATCTCTATATTTGTCTGTCTATCTCTATATATATCTATCTTTGCACCGTTCTATATCTTTGCACTCTACAATTTAAAATCGCACGCATTCTGGTCGCAGGAATCTGTCTATCTTGTCTATGTATATATATACCTTTGCAAATATAAGAGCGTACTCAACCGCACGCATCCGGGGCTACCGGTGCGCCGTGTCTCATATATATGTGTATATTGTATGTATTTACTGAAAGACCCGAAATGGTAGCACAATTTATTCGATATAAGTTATAAGGGCAGGCGATGAATCATGTTTGTTTTTGAGGTCGACCAGAAACCAAAGGAGGTGTTTATGTCTATATATGTGTGTGTATATGTATATATCTATATATATCTCTCTGTCTGTTATATATAGTCAAGTAGAGTCACCTAAGGTGAAAAATCTCTGTATATTGTTCGACAGCCGTGGTAATGCGTCAACTATATGTGTATGTGTTATCTCTATATATGTATTATGTTATTATCCGTCTTTTCAAGATGTCTTGGAACGTACTCGAAAATCTTTGTGATGTATGTATATATGGAACATATTTCATTGCAGACGATCTGGGTGCTGCACCACGATAACCCGCCATCTCACACTGTGCTCTCAATTATAGAATTTCTGGCGGAGAAAAACATTCAAGAACTTCCACATCCTCCATACAGCCCCCCAAGATCCAGCTCCGTACGATTTCTACCTCTTCCCAAAGTTGAAAATGAAGTTGAAGGGTTCATTTTGGGACGTTGGAAAACATAAAAAATACCTGGCTATATCCGTGAATCTACACACTCAGGTAAAATAACTTTCGGTAACTGCTACTCGAACAATGGAGAATATTATTCTGTTGGAAACCCGCTGTGTAACGTCCGCAAGGGTCATACTTCGAAGGAGATAACTTTTAATTTCAGGGTAAGTCCATACATAATTAAATACGACATCAGTACACTTACTTTTGGGACATACATCATGTATATATATATATATATTATATTATATATTTAATATAATATATATATATATATAAATATATATATATATATAATATATATTTATATTTATTATAATATAATATATATATATATATTCTATATTAACCGGTATATATATATATATATAATTATATAATTATTATATATATATAGATATATAATATTAATTATTATATATTAATATATATATATTATTTATATATATATTATTTATTATATATATTTATATACTTATATATATATATATAATATATATATATTATATATATATATTATATATATTATTAATAATAATATATATATTATATTTTATATTATATATATTATTATATATATATTTATTATATATTTATTGTTATTATATATATTTATTACTTGAAATATTCGTGGCTCAACGTAGTTAGCGACGAGTCGTCTATGGCCGGGGCGCGGTTTCGAATGGGCGGGCTAGTTTGGATCCTAGGCGGTACGGATTAATTCATACCCTACGGAATGACGACGTCTGCTCTCTCTCTCTACTTTCGAATAGGGCTATTGTCTCTGATATGTTGTTGTATCTTATATAATATTATTAAATAAGTATAATTAATGATATCATATATTATTATATATATAATATTAAGATAATTATCTATCTATGACTATATATATTATTAATCTAATATATTAATTCTATTATCTTAACTATATTATATATATATATAATAATATGTGGGGTGTGTGGGTGTGGGTGTGTTTGTGTGTGTAGCGAAGCTGAATTTTTTCATAACCGCGGTTGCGCGGTTTTTTTGCGGTTTCTAAATTTTTCAACAACCGCTGTTGCGGTTGTTTCAATAAAAAAAATTTAAAATTGCTTTGATTAGTACTACTAAACTACTACTCTACTAAACATACTACTACTACTACTACTCTAATACTGACTACTACTACTACTACTACTACTACTACTAATAATAATAATAATAAATAAAATAATAATAAT
>JABUQX010045828.1:0-2500 GCA_015478945.1 Trachelipus rathkii
CTGGTCCAATACTGTTCATTTATATATGTATATGGACATAGATGATAAATATTTTTAATAGCAATATTTAGCACATGCGGATGATACGAAAACTTGGAAATCGCATAATATGTGAGAAGATTATCAATTACTCCAAAGCGACTTGAACAAGATTGTAAATTGTCAAAAACATGGCAAAATGAAATTTAATACCGATAAATGTAAGGTTCATAAATTTTGGGAGGTAGGAACAATGAATTTGATTGCAAAATAGTTGACACAGTTATCAAGTTGTCAGTGAGGAAAAATATCCTAGGAGTATTAATTAATCAGGATTTAAAGTTGTGCGAAACAATGTAACGAACTGTTAAAAAGCAAATAAACTCTAGAATTTATTGCAGAAAATTCGAAATATAATCTACATAAATATAATACTTCCTCTCTATAAACATTAGTTAGACTCATCTGGAATACGCAGTGAGTTTTGGAGTCCATAGCTCAAAAAAGACATGGAAAAAAATTGAAAGAAATTCAAAGAAGCGGTAACTAAAATTTTAATCCCCTGAATTGAGAGGGTAAAATCATAGCGAAGAAAGATTACGTAAATTTAGATATCCATTCTTTAGAAAACAAGGAAGATTGAGAGAAAATTAATAGAAGTTTTCAAAAATACTATATAAATTTGACAATATCGATTACAGGAATTCTTTAAGATATGAAAATTTTAAATGATGTAACACGAAAGTAATGGGCAAAAACTTTGTCATAAACGGATTTCAAACAATCATTTCTTCCATTACGATATATCGCAGAAGTGGAATAGTCTTTTTTATGAAAATAGTAAACAGGTGACATCAGTTCATTCAAGAAAAAGTTAATAAACACTTTAAGGATATTGGTATGTCAGCGTCAATTCAACTCGATTTTATTTTATTCAAACACAAGAATTAAGAATGTCCTGAATATGGTGAAATCAAACTAAAAAATTTGAAATCAATTTAGAAAATGATATAAATACATATCGTAAAAAGAAATAAAACGGATAATGCAGCTTTGATATTCATGGCTTGCAAGTATCCGTTTCTAAATGGTGAATCATCGACTCGCACTTGCCTTAAATTAACCTCGTAATAAACGCTTTGATGTTCACCGCAATTTCACAACACAATATTACAAATAACTGAAATGAATAACGTTTATGAATAACTGTAATAATAATTTTGATGTCTAAGACGGTGACTAATCGATCACAGTGAATAACTGCCAAATAAATAGCTTTTGATGTTTCCCCGCATAGAACATAATCTTTTCTAAGAACGGTGTGGCAATTGACATAATCGATAACACTGAATAACTGCTTGTAATAAGCTTTGATGTTCACCGCATAGACATATCTGTTCTAGAAGAATGGTGAATCTAATTCGACTAACACTGAAATAACTGTAGTAAATAGCTTGATGTTCACCGCATAGAAAAAATTTCACCCACCTTTAGCACTATGATGTTTGATGCTTAGAAACAGAAACTGTTCTGAGTGAGCAAATATATATCACATTGACAGTGGACACATCCAACTCACTATGATGTTTGGTGCTTAAAAACAGAATCTGTTCTAAGTGACCAAACTCATATGTCACATTGCAGTGGCACATCCAACACAATGAAAAACAGAAAGACTTAACAGATTAATATTTATTTTTGCTTAGAAGCAGATTTGCTCTAAGTGAGCAAACTCATATTTTACATAGAAATAGGTAAATATAATATACTTATTTCAGAAACACATAACAGATTTGCTTTAAAACACACATTAGACACATCCAACAACTTAAATAAACAAAAAATACTTAAACAAACTAGCCTTCGAGTGGACTGTAAAAAGCTTTGCTAGTTCGGCCCTTCCTTCCTTCTTCTTCTTTCTTGCTTCTTCTTCTCTTTCTTGCTTTCTTCTTCTTCTTCTTCTTCTTCTTCTTCTTCTTCTTCTTCTTCTTCTTCTTCTTCTCTTCCTTCTTCTTTTCTTCTTCTTTCTTTCTCTCTTATCTTCTTCTTCTTCTTCTCCCTCCTTCTTTCTCTTCTTTCTCTCTTCTTCTCTCTTTCTTCTCTTTACATCTACTTCTCTTCTTCTTCTTCCTCTTCTTCCTTCTTCTTCCTTCTTCTTTCTTCTTCTTCTTCTATCCTTCTTTCTTCTTCTTCTTCTTTCTCTTGTTTCTTCTCTTCTTCTTCTTCTTCTTCTTCTTCCTTCTTCTTCTTCTTATTCTTCTTCTCTTTGCTTCTTCTTTTCTTCTTCTTCTTTTCTTCTTCTTTTTTTCTTTTCTCTCTTTCTTTCTTTTTCTTCTTCTTCTTTCCTTCTTCTTTTTTTTTCTCTTCTTCTTTCTTCTTTTCTTTCTTCTTCTTTCTTCTTCTTCTTCTTCTCTTTCTTCTTCTTCTTCTTCTTCTTCTTCTTCTTCGAACGAGTATGAGGTATTTATTTATTTACGGAATACTAAATTCAGCAGAAATAGCAGAAAATTTTAGAAGAGGC
>JABUQX010045828.1:7500-10000 GCA_015478945.1 Trachelipus rathkii
GAAATCTTTACGGATCATAAACAAGTCTTCTCATTTCCATTAATAGAATCAATTCATTTTCATTTTTGGGATTATAACCTTATTTATTATTATAATTATTAGGTTATTATATTATTATTATATTATTATTATATTATATTATTTATTATTTTATTATTATTATTATTATATTAAAATATATTATTATTATTATTATTATTATAAAACCTTCCTTTTAACGTGATTTATCCCCTTTTCAGAGGGTAACACGGGAGGACTACAGGAAATCGAACTTTAAGGCCGGCTATCCCAGACCAGCGCAACCAACGTGTTCGCAGTCGACTTTTAATTCTTGCCCCAGGAAGATAAAACTCCAACTGCTACGCGGAGGATAGAAACCATCGTCTCTTGCATTGAGTCGGCGAGTCAACCTCCTACGCACGAGACGTTATTATTATTTTATTTTATAAAAGTTTTTGATTTTATTTCCAAAGTTTTAAATATTTATTTCTGTACATAATTTAATTTCCTTAAATAATCTTTGAAAATAGTTTACAGGAAAAGAATCCTATATTTTTTTAAATCTTCCCGACGCGTTTCGCTCTATACTTTGAGACATCTTCAAGGAATTATTCTTGTAAGAGAATGATGTAAATTGATATATAATAATTAAATCAAATGATATTTAGTCAGAAGATAATCATAAATTTTATGTTAATGTCTGGTCTGCGTGTTTTGATGTAGAAGGCCTCCGCAATTTTAAGTTTCTGGACTTCACATGATCCGTATAATATTGTGAAGTGTTTAAGAAATATTACCTATAGTTGTTTGACCATGTGCCGTGCGTTGAAATGCTCAAAGATTTTGTTTGCTGGGACTGTAGCAATGTTGATATGCCCTGTCCGACAACTATTTCGTCGTGAAACCAATATATGTCGACGTACAGTCCTTGACTCAGGGCAGTTAAATTGGTACACAACGTGATGGTTGTCGGTCAAAGATCTCTTGTGCTAAGGAAGATGACAGTTGTTGGACTTATGGTATAGTCTGAACTTTAATTTCTGAGGTGTCTTTAGTTTTGAGGTGAGCAATTCAAATATTACGAAGGCACTTTCTTTCTTCTTTATTGAAGTCTATAGCATTGGAAGTTTTGAAGAAGCAATTTATCGATTTCTTTTCTGATTATTTTTTTATTTCTTTATTATATAATTTCGTAATGTTTTTATTAATTAAATTTTTAGCAGATTATTGCGGAAGATTTTCCAAAGTTAAAGTCCTTTGCAGTTAAATTTTTCTTCTTCATCAAAAGTTCCAAAGTTGAACATAGGGTTTTTATGGCTCTTGTAAACTAAAGGTTTTAAACGATATAAATTCCTTTGCCAATATGTAAGGTGATAGGATCCATAAGTTCATATGCAGACCCATATCAGTGGGTTTTGGAATGTATGCCTGTAAGATATGAGCCGTCAGAATTACACTGATTTTTAATGTATAAAAACAGATAGCATTATTAACCTAAGTTTGGTATGTAAATTTTAAGCATGACACTTTGAATTCTATGATGCAACTGATGTATATGATCTATGTTCCTAAAGATAGTGAGGGTGTCGTCGACATACCTTATGTAAAATACAGGGTTAAAGTTGTTTGTTTCACGATGGATTTTGTTTTCCAGATTGGACATATAGAAGTCCGCAAATGTAGGTAAAAGTGGTGAGCCCATCGACACTCCAATCAGTTTGTAGATATATGTTTTCGTTTAAATTTCAAAATGGGTTTATGCGGCCCAGCTTTAATGTTATCCCCATTGGTATTGGTCTGATATTTCTGGGTGGGTAGGTTATTTGAGTGAAACAACACTCCACGCCGAAGGACACGGGTACCGGGCACTTGGTCGACGGTTGGTTTAGCGGACCCAACCGATTGCACGGGTGGTCCAACGGTACAAGGAAACCTGACACATGATCACCGGCGAGAACAGGGTAGGCCCATGGCCACGAAACCGGTGGAAGACCGATTTATACGTTTGCGTGCATTACGAGAGCGCCACACAACGGATTACATCTGCAGATATAGCTGGCGGAGGTACACGGCACCAGGGTGAGTGACAATCCAGTGCGTCGACGCCTTGCGGAACATAATTACCGGCCCCGAAGGGCTGCCATAGGTCCACCGCACACCACGGCACATCGAAGGGCGCGAATGCATTTTCCCGAGAACACATCCATTGGACGGTCGACGATTGGGCAAAGGTGCTCTTTACGGGCGAGTCGAGAGTGTCTCTGTACGCCTCAGACAAGCGTGCTAGAGTATACCGACGACGCGACGGAGAAGGATCGCGCAATGGCAAGATGTGCGCAGGTGCCACGTTTGGAGGTGGCGTCGGTTTGATCTGGGGAGGCATCTCGTTATCAAGGCCTACGGAGTTGCACATCTTCGATGGAGGCACTTTTACAGCTGTAGGGAATATCACAGTCATCCTCAACCAATTGTCGTGCCATATATGCCCCCTAGATTTCGG
>JABUQX010045828.1:15000-30000 GCA_015478945.1 Trachelipus rathkii
TCCTGGGATTTGCTGAAGGCTGAGTTTTTAAATGTGATAGTACCCAGGGATCTTTTGACAAAGTTATGAATTTCTTTTGACTTTCGTCCAGTAATAATTTTATATAATTTAATTCTGGGGAAGTATTAGTTTCATCTGAATAAAATCTACTTTTAAATCTATCTTGCAAATAAGGGATATAAATAGATGTTAAATTTTTATTTTTGCTTACTATCCTTTGTATTTGTTGGTATATTTCTTTTGTACATCTTAGGTCTGTGTGGATTTCCAGGTAGCTTGTTTTAAATTTTATCTGTCCTGTCTGTTTCGCTACAAATCCTGGATGTATTTCGTATTCTGATGTGTTTTCTTTTTCCAGAGAGAAGGAAGCTGATAGCAGTATTTGAAAGAAGACCCAAATTACATGCATGATTCCTGTGAGAAGATATATGAAAAGTTTATGAGAGATGGTTTTTGTTGCAATATTTTGCTGTGAAAAAAATATAGGTATAAGTTATTTGTACTTGATGTTAAGTAGTTATCAAATTTCTTTTTGGTCTTATTTCTTGAAAATGTTTTTAACTTTTTCTATTTTGCATATTTAAAATGTTCATTTTTAATATGACTTTCTGTTTATACATTGGTGTGGATGTATAAATTGTTCTCCCCTTGGGAGTTTTTAAAAGAAAACTAAATAACTATTTACGGCTTGTGATGTCTTGGGTGAAAACCTCTACCGCGAGGCACATTTTGTGGTGGTGGTAAATAATATTGTCTGCCACCTCTAGTTATTGTCCTTTGTTGTCTGTCCCTTAAAGCCATGGGATGAGGAATATTTGTGTTCCTCATTGGGAAATTTGGGACAAAAGTGTGATCTCTGGATCGGTCATCTGGTGGAGAAGGAGGTGATGTATTTCTAGCTGTGGATGGAGGAAGTTGTGGAATTGTGTCTTGAGGAGAAGGGAGTGGAAATGATGGAGGGGGTTGTAAAGGTCCTTCTGGGATGGGTGGAGGGGGTGGTATGGGTGGACGAGGAGTTGGTATGGGATGTGTAACTTTGAAGTGAAACTTTGGAGGTAATGGGGGTGGTGTTGGAGGTTGAATTTGAGATGCTGAAGGCTGTGATGGTGGAGATTCATCAAAAGATAGTTTGGGGGTATGTTGGTGGGAAAACCTTTAAAAGACATTCTTTTTGGAGGGGAGGGGGAGAAAAAGAAGTTTTTCTTTGGGCTTGGTAGGTGGGCGTGGGAGGTAGGTTTTGAATAAGTTTGAGATGGAGGAGTTGAGTGAGAAGTTGATGGAAGTGGTAGATGAGAACTAGGTAAAGGAGAAGATGGTGTAGGAGGAGGAGAAGGAGCTTGAGGTGGAAGATGAGAAGGAGTTTGAGGTAGGGGAGGAGAATCAGATTGAGGTGGGGGAGGAGGGGGGGAAGGTAAGAGATTTCTCTGTGGTGATTGCAAGGAAGGTGGGAGTTGTCTCTTGAAATAGATGGTGTTAGGAATTGGTGGGGTAGGGGGAGGGGGAGGTGGTTGGATTTGTTGAACTATATTTGGAGGGGGTTTATTAGATGGTACAAGATCACTTTTGGGGTTGGTAGTAGAAATTGGAATATTATTAGCTCTAAATTTAGTTATTTTAATATTGTCCCTATGCACAATGAAAGTTTTGGAAGCCTTTAAACATTGCAAAAGTAACTTATTGAAGTGGACTAACTGTTTCACCGAAAATGGGCCGGTCCATTTCGAAAAAAGTTTCGGACTTTGGCTTGGTTTCTTTACGTCTATTACAAAGACATAATCACCAACCCTAATGGGTGTTGAATTTGCTTTTTTATGTTGCTTATTCATTTGTGTTGTTGTCTCTTGCTGAAGATGGTGGCGAGCCTGGTCTCGAATGAGATTAGCTCTTTCTGCAAGAGTCTGTATATATTCGTGAATAGGTTTTTGCGGTTCAGATCCTTTAGTAAAAGGAGAGATATAATTAGGAAGATCCCATGGAAGGCGCTTATTGTACGTGTACAATAAGAAGTGGGGGGTACACCCGATAGAAGAGTTGTATGTGGAGTTAATTGCTATTTGGGTGAAAGGAATTAATTTACCCCAGTCGGTGTGGTTCGAGTTTTACGCTATGTCTCAAAATGATTTGTATCTTTACCATTTCTCTCTCTGAGAGGCGTTTGCCTTCCGGTCTGCAAACGACATGTTCACTGCTTTTTACACCCCACTGTTTACAAATCTCTTTGAAGAAGTGAGATGTTAGTTCCTGGGCTCTATCGCAAAGTACTATTTCCGGTGTACTATTTCTGCATATGACTCTTTCTAGCAATGCCTGTGCTATATCTTTTGCTGTGTGCTGAATGAGAGGGACGAGTTCCACATATCTCGTGAGGCTGTCCTTCATTACCAAGATATATTTGGCCTTAGTCTCCTTGCAGGTTGGCAGAGGGCCCAGCACATCGAGATGAAGTCTCGAGAATGGCTCGAGCGGAAGCGGGTACCCTTTAATTTCTGCATTTCTTTGCTTGTTCCCTTTTACTCTCTGGCATGAGACGCAAGTGTTGCAATATTCCTTCACTAGCGTATATAGTTTCGGGAATATATATTTTTCCCTAATTCTATATACTGTTCTCTCAATGCCACAGTGTCCAGATGGGAGAGAGTCATGATTAAATTCAATGATGGAATGTATCATTGAGTTGGGGACCTGGAGTAAAAAAGTGCCCTCTTGTGTTGAGTAATGTAAAATATCGTCAATGAGAACATGCGGAAAGGTGTCAGCGGAAATGTCTTGCTGCGAAAGAGGTTTGTTATGAGAGAGCAAGGGTGTCGCAAAATCATAAAGATCCTTCAATCTATTGCACGTCTTTTGTTCTCTTACAAAGTTTTCTTTTGTGAGATGGAAGCTTGTTTTTGGCAAAATTGTGTTTTGAGCAAAAACATGCATTAAAGGAGGGGGGTTTCGGCTTAAGTATTCAGGAACAATATTTAATTTTCCTTGTTTATAGACAATCGTGGGATTAAAATGTTGGATGAATAGATTCCAACGCTCGAGTCTCCCAGATAGCTGCCTATGTCTGATAAGATGTATCAGAGGTTGATTGTCTGTAATAATTGTCCCTCATAACCGAAAATGGTGGTTTTTGAGTTGCGGATGCGAAAACATATAGCCTAAGCAACCAACGTCCAGAGTATGATAACTTGTTTCCGCCTTTAGAAAGGATCTAGAGATAAAAGAGGGGGTTTCTCCTTATTGTGTTGTTCATCCAATTGGAAATAAAAACAGCTCCCAGAGCAATGTTTGGAAGCGTCAGTGTTTGATGAAAAATGGCTTTTGTTAGTCTGGGTAACACAATTTGTGTGTTTGCAACAATAGGTTTTTGTTTTTAAGTTCTCGAAAGCTTCCGCTTGTTCGGGACCCCATAGGAAAGGAACATTTTTACGTATCAGCTGTGTAATGGTCTTGATAGTTCGGGAGTAGTTGTTCAAAAGATGAGCAAAGTAGTTTAGGAAGCCTAGGAGAGACGCGTTCGGAGATGTTTTGGGAGGTTGAACCTGTGAGAGTCTTGAGTTTTAGAGGGCCTGGGCTTATACCATTTTTGGATATTTTAAAACCGAGAAAGAGTAGAGAAGTTCTTAGAAATTTACATTTTGAAAGCTTCATTTTCAACTTGTTTTTCCGAAATGCGTCGAAGAAATTCTTTATGTTTTCAAGATGGTTTTCCAGAGAAGTTCCCATTATAAGAACGTCGTCGAAGAAGACTCTGCAAGCGTCGCCTAAGAGATGATGTAAACATAACTCCATTAATTTTACAAAAGCGCTTAGAGCATTGGCTAAACCGAAGTTCAACCGCGTGTGACAATATTGACCTCTAGTAGTTCTAAATGCAAGAAGCGGTTGTGTCTCTTTTTCAATTTCCATAGAGTTATAAGCATCCTTAAGGTCGAGCGAAGTAAAAATGCAACTGTTTCCTAAAGAACTTAAAATATCATTGATGCAAGGCAATGGGAACCTCGTCAAAATTGTGTTTGAATTAAGGAGACGGTAGTCGACCACCACCCTTGGTTTCCCGCTTTTTTTCGGAATGATCAGTAGAGGTGCCGAGTGTTTGCTTGAAATGGGTCTGATATACCCCTTGTGAAGAGAATCCTCCACCCACTCTTCTATTTGTTTTAAGTATCTGTAGGGGAGGCGGTATTGGGGTCGGTACAATACCTTTGGCGCGTCGTCCTTGAGTGTAACTTTAAATTTCATTAGTGGACAGATTGGTACTTCATCATCTTCTAAAGCTATAATATCTTTATAGTCCATCAGAAGATCCAATAAATTTTCCAGCTGCTTTGGATCTGTCAAAGTTGCACATTCGTCTTCTTCATTTTTAAAAGACTCTTGAACGATTTCTTTGTAAGTTTTCCGCAGTTGCGCTGCAGAAAGGCCTTTAGACGAGGAGGCTAAATTGACATGCGAAGTTTCAAAAGGGGTATCAAGAGTAAAAAGAGGGTTTACTATTGTTAAAAAGAAGTTTGTTTGCAATGTGTGTTGCGCTGCGGACATGTTGATAATATCTAAAAGAATTTGGCCCTGTTAATAGTGACCAAAATGATTGTTTATGGTCCCGGTTGTGAAGAAACGCAACTTTTCGCACAGTTCGAATTGAATGATTTGGTGAGAGACTTGGGCCTCTCTAAAGATTTGGCAGAACTTTTAGGCTCACGGTTGATATTTTCAATAATTTATAATTTATATGTAGTATCTGTGTCAATCATTATATCATTTGCAAAATTTGCTTCATTTTTATAGAGAGGCAAGGAAGTGTTGTGATTTATTTGAGGTTTAGGAAGGCTTTGACGTTGTGGGTATATAGGAATGAGAGGCATAGAAATGTAAGCTGTATCAGACATAATAGAGATAGAGTTTTTGTGAGCTTCAAACCTAATATTTGGCTGAGTTAAAAAATTTGTTCCTAAATGTAAATCTGCTTTGAAACCACAAAGAGAATCGTCAATGACAATGAAATTTACTGGTACAACTATGTGTTTAATGTGAATATTCAAAATGGTTGTACCTTATTTGATTAAATTATCCAGGTATCGACTTCAAAGTTATAGGAGTTTTTATTAAGGGAATTTTTATACCAAATTTGGTTTCTAGTTCTAATATAAGAGACATTTTCGAAAGGCTCGAATTTGATCCTGTGTCTAATGTTTGTTTAATGTATAAGAGTTAAAAGATATATCAGTATCGAGAAAATAGGCTGGTCCTATTAGAGAATGATATGTTGTCTGTTCATCCTTGATTATGTTTGTTTTGTTTGCAAATGAAGAAGTAAAGTTAATTCACTGTGGCGATTGTGCGGAGAACTGACTGTGTTTGTGATTAATTTGAAAAAGAAGGTGATTTGGTTTGAGCTAAAGTGATATTAGAATCTACTATAGGTGGGTGTGGGTTGAGTAGAAAAATTTGAAAAATCATGCGTTGAGAAAGAAGTTTGTTGTTGAGATCTAAAACTTTTGTTCTGTGGAGGTGTGTGGGTCGATTCTTTTTCCTCTAAATGTGGTTGTGAATATGGAATTTGAACTGCGTCACTTATGAAAGAAGAAGAATGCGTTGCTACTTGAGGAGGAGAGAGAGAACTCACATTATGATTTGAAGTTAAAATTTCAATTGGAGAGGAACCGACTGAAGGGTGAGGTTCTAAATATTTATCAATTGATGGTTCGGAGGGTAATGCATATTGCTCAGAAACATGAGTGTGAGAATCTAATAGAGAGTCTGAGAACATTGCTTCACTAAAATTTAAAATAGTATCTGAGAAACGTTTTTGAGAGGAAGAGGAAGTGCCCTGAAAGAGGTTGTCATTCGTAAGAGTTTGAGCATGCTTAGAGGGAAAAGAGAAATCTATATTAAACGATAATGGAGGAGAGAGATCATAGTTTTTAATTAATTCAATGAAGGAATTAGAGGTATCTTTAAATTGAAAAGGTAACATATTAACAGAACTAGAGGAAGAATTTTTAAAACTATGTTGAAAGTGTTGAAAATTTAGGCCCATTTTGCAATTTTCATTTAAAACTACATCCCTATCTAAAATCAAATTGGAAGTAATACTACCTATTCTAGAATGTGCTATTTTTGATATATTACTTACATCATGTGCTCTACTTAACATTCTGTTTCTCCTATAAAGGTTGAAAGTGCGCTTTCGAACCTCTCTTTTTCCATCCATATTGCTTGGCTCTGTCTCATAGCTATTACTATGCTTATGCCTGCTATTTGAGATGCCTAAAGCATCGCTGCTCTTTACTTTTGCATCCTCGGTGCCTACAGTATCACATTTCTCCATCTCTCTATCACTTCTCCAATGGTCTATATGCGCTGAAGTCATATCCATATGAAAATGGTTTGTGAAACTATCACTGGTGCAAACACTGCTTTCATACTTTTTATCTGTCTCAATTTTCTCATTTTCATTTTATGTGCGGCATTTAGTGCTAAACTGGAATCATCCAGACTTTTGTCATATATATTTCTACTACTTTCTTTGTGCGCAATTGCGGTTTTAGTTTGAGAAGGGTTCCTATCCCACATCCTATCCTAGTATTACTAAAATGGGCGATAGGGTTACCCCTTGTGAGGTGTGAGAGCTCTGAGATGGATTTTCCAATTTCGTCATGCTCTACTTTAACTGTTTCTGTTTCGATAGGTATTATACCCTCTTTATTTTTATCATTAATCTTAAAAAACATATTGTGTTTGAAATATGATATATCATTAAAATGAAATGTATGCTTAAAATTATTAATAAAAATACTACTTTTATATTTTGACAATGGGTCAAAATTAGTGCTTAAAACCTGATCCTGTGGGATGTGTTGAGACTCTTGAGCGGGAGGAACTCTAGAAAGGAATACATTTTGATTAATAAAGTTATTGCTTATAAATTTTACAGATCCTCCCGACATCTCATTTTGCATATCTTCGTGAACGGCTAGGGATACATTTAAATGTTCAAAATTATAAGTGTGCTCAAAACGAACCCTTCAATGCCGTCACACTAAACACACAATACACTTGGTGGGATGCAAAATGTCTCTTCTTCTTTTTATTTTAGTTCTGAGTTCGCTACAGATGATGATGTATCCCTAGCCGTTCGCGAAGATATGCAAAAAGAGATGTCGGGAGGATCTGTATATTTAAGCAATAACTTTATTAATCAAAATGTATTCCTTTCTAGAGTTCCTCCCGCTCAAGAGTCTCAACACATCCCACAGGATCAGGTTTTAAACACTACTTTTGACCCATTGTCAAAATATAAAAGTAGTATTTTTATTAATAATTTTAAGAATACTTTTCATAAATTTACTAATTCTAATAATAATATGTTTTCTATAATTAATTATAAATTAAATAAGGTAGTAATACCTATCGAAACAGAACCAGTTACAGTAGAACATGATGAAAATGGAAAATCCATCTCAGAGCTTTCACACCTCACAAGGGGTAACCCTATCGCCCATTTTACTCGTAGGATGGAGGATAAGACCCTTTCTCAAATTGAAGACACAATATCTCACAAAGAAAGTAGTAGAAATATATATGACAAAAGTCTGGATGATTCCAGTTTAGCACTAAATGCCGCACATAAAAATGAAAATGAGAAAATTGAGACAGATAAAAAGTATGAAAGCAGTGTTTGCACCAGTGATAGTTTCACAAACCATTTTCATATGGATATGACTTCAGCGCATATAGAGCATTGGAGAAGTGATAGAGAGATGGAGAAATGTGATACTGTAGGCACCGAGGATGCAAAGGTAAAGAGCAGCGATGCTTTAGGCATCTCAAATAGCACGCATAAGCATAGTAATAGTCTGGACAGACCAGCAATCGATGGAAAAAGAGAGGATTCGAAGCGCACTTCAACCTTATAGGAGAATAGAAGTTAGGTAGATGCACCATGTGTAAGTTAATTGTCCAAAAAATGAGGAGACCATTCTAGAATGAGGTGTAATTACTTCTCATTTGATTTTGGATAGGGATGTAGTTTTGAAAATTGCAAAATGGGCCTAAATTTTCAACATTTTCAACATAGTTTTAAAGATTCTTCCTCTAGTTCTGTTACTATGTTACCTTTCCAATTTAAAGATACCACTAATTCTTTCGCTGAGTTGATGAAAAACTATGATCTCTCCCCCCCCATTAATGTCTAATATAGATTTCTCTTTCCCTCTAAAAGCATGCATCCAACCCTACGATGACACCTCTTTTCAGTGGCACTTTCTTCTCTCTCAAAAAGTTTTCTCAGATACCTATTTTTAATATTAAGTGAAGCAATGTTCTTCAGACCTCTATTGATTCTCACACTCATGTTCTGAGCAATATGCCTTACCCTCCGAACCATCAATTGATTAAATATTTAGCTCACCCTTCAGTCGGCTTCCTATCCATTGAAATTTTTAACTTCAAAATCGACGAAAGGGAGTTCCTGCTCCTCCCTCCTCCAAGTAAACGCATTCTTCCTTTTATTCACAAGTTGACGCAGTTCCATTTTTCTTATTCACTACAACCTTTTATAGATTTAAATTTAGAAAAAAGAATCGACCCACACACCTCCACGAACAAAATTTTAAGATCTCAACAACAACCCTTTCTCACGCATGTTTTTCAAAAATTTTTCTACTCAACCAAAACCCACCTATAGTAGATTCTAATATCACTTTAGCTCAAACCAAATCACCTTCTTTTTCAAATTCAATCAACAAACACAGTAGTTCTCAAAGCACAATCCCACCGGAGTTAACTTTATCTTCCTCTTTTGCAAACAATACAAACATAATCAAGGATGAACAGTCAACATATCATGCTTTAATAGGTCCAGCTTATTTCCTCGATACTGATATATCTTTTAACACTTATACATTAAACAATAAACGCTTTCTCTTAGACACAGGATCAAATTCGAGCCTTTGTGGTTTTAAAGCAGATTTACTTTTAGGTACAAATTTTCTATCACAACCTAATAAAAACTCCTATAACTTTGAAGTCGATTACCTGGGATATATTTAATCAAATAGGTACAACCATTTTGAATATTCACATTAAACACATAGTTGTACCAGTAAATTTCATTGTCATTGACGATTCTCTTTGTGGTTTCAAAGCAGATTTACTTTTAGGAACAAATTTTTTAACTCAGCCAAATATTAGGTTTGAAGCTCACAAAAACTCTATCTCTATTATGTCTGATACTGCATACACCTCTATGCCCCTCATTCCTATATACCCACAACGTCAAAGCCTTCCTAAACCTCAAATAAATCACAACACTTCCTTGCCTCTATATCAAAATGAATCAACCTTTGCAAATGATATTATGATAGACACAGATACTATATACAAATTAAGCATTATTGAAAATGTCACTCTTGACCCTTATTCAAAGACCACTCTATCTGTAAATGCTCTTTCTTTAGCACAAACCCCTCCCCCTGACCACCTCATTTTAGCTTCTGAAAAGTCATTCCTCCATAATTGTATATTTATTGGCAGTGTTATGAGCACTGTTAACCAGGGCCAAGTTCTTTTAGATATTATCAATATGTCCGCCGCGCAACACACATTGCAAACAAACTCCTTTTTAACAATAGCAAACCCTCTTTTTACTCTTGATACCCCTTTTGAAACTTCGCATGTCAATTTAGCCTCCTCGTCTAAAGGCCTTTCTGCAGCGCAACTGCGGAAAACTTACAAAGAAATCGTTCAAGAGTCTTTTAAAAATGAAGAAGACGAATGTGCAACTTTGACAGATCCAAAGCAGCTGGAAAATTTATTGGATCTTCTGATGGACTACAAAGATATTATAGCTTTAGAAGATGATGAAGTACCAATCTGTCCGCTAATGAAATTTAAAGTTACATTCAAGGACGACGCGCCAAAGGTATTGTACCGACCCCAATACCGCCTCCCCCACAGATACTTAAAACAAATAGAAGAGTGGGTGGAGGATTCTCTTCACAAGGGGTATATCAGACCCATTTCAAGCGAACACTCGGCACCTCTACTGATCATTCCGAAAAAAAGCGGGAAACCAAGGGTGGTGGTCGACTACCGCCTCCTTAATTCCCATACAATTTTTACAAGGTTTCCATTGCCTTGTATCAATGATATTTTAAGTTCTCTAGGTAACAGTTGTATTTTTACATCCCTTGACCTTAAGGATGCTTATAACTCTATGGAAATTGAAGAAGAGACGCAACCGCTCCTTGCATTTAGGACTACTAGAGGTCAATATTGCCCAACGCGTTTAAACTTCGGATTGGCAAATGCACCAAGCGCTTTTGCAAAATTAATGGAGTTATGTTTACATAATCTCTTAGGCGACGCTTGCAGAGTTTTCCTCGACGACGTTCTTATCATGGGAACTTCTCTGGAAAACCATCTTGAAAACATAAAGAATGTCTTCGATGCATTTCGGAAAAACAAGTTGAAAATGAAGCTTTCAAAATGTAAATTCCTAAGAACTTCTCTACTCTTTCTCGGTTTTAAAATATCCAAAAATGGTATAAGCCCAGACCCTCTAAAACTCAAGACTCTCACAGGGTTCAAACCTCCCACAAACGTCTTTGAAACGCGGTCTCTCCTAGGCTTTCTAAATTATTTTTCTCACCTTTTGAACAACTACCCGAACTATAAGACCATTACACAGCTGATACGTAAAAATGTTCCTTTCCTATGGGGTCCCGAACAAGCGGAAGCTTTCGAGATACTTAAAAACAAACTATTGTTGCAACCACAATTGTGTTACCCAGACTACAAAAAGCCATTTTTCATCAACACTGACGCTTCAAACATTGCTCTGGGAGCTGTTTTATTTCAATTGGATGACAACAATAAGGAGAAACCCCTCTCATTTATCTCTAGATCTCTTTCTAAAGCGGAAACAAATTATCATACTCTAGAGTTGGAAGCTTTGGCTATAGTTTTTGCATTGCGCAAATTCAAGAATACAATTTTCGGTTATGAGGTGACAATTATTACAGACAATCAACCTCTGATACATCTTATCAGACATAGGCAGCTATCTGGGAGACTCGAGGGTTGGAATCTATTCATCCAACATTTTAATCCCACGATTGTTTTTAAACAAGGAAAATTATATATTGTTCCTGACTACTTAAGTAGAAATCCACCTCCTTTAACGTAAACCTTTGCTCAAAATACAATCTTGCCAAAAACAAGTTTTCATCTCACAAAAGAAAACTTTGTAAAGGAACAAAAGGCCTGCACTAGATTAAAAGATCTTTATGATTTTGCGAAGCCATTGATCTTTCATAATAAACCTCTTTCGCAGCAAGACATTTCCGCTGACACCTTTCCGCATGTTCTCATTGACGATATTTTACATTACTCAACACAAGAGGGCACTTTTTTACTCCAGGTCCCCAACTCAATGATACATTCCATCATTGAATTTAATCATGACTCTCTCCCATCTGGACACTGTGGCATTGAGAGAACAGTATATAGAATTAGGGAAAAATATATATTCCCGAAACTATATACGCTAGTGAAGGAATATTGCAACACTTGCGTCTCATGCCAGAGAGTAAAAGGGAACAAGCAAAGAAATGCAGAAATTAAAGGGTACCCGCTTCCGCTCGAGCCATTCTCGAGACTTCATCTCGATGTGCTGGGCCCTCTGCCAACCTGCAAGGAGACTAAGGCCAAATATATCTTGGTAATGAAGGACAGCCTCACGAGATACGTGGAACTTGTCCCTCTCATTCAGCACACAGCAAAAGATATAGCACAGGCATTGCTAGAAAGAGTCATATGCAGACATAGTACGTCTGAAGTAGTAGTGTCTGACAGAGCCCCCAAGCTAACATCCCACTTCTTCAAAGAGATTTGTAAACAGTGGGGTGTAAAAGCAGTGAACATAGTCGTTCGCAGACCGGAAGCAAACGGCCTCTCAGAGAGAGAAATGTTAAAGATTGCAAATCATTTGAGACACTACGTAAACTCGAACCACACCGACTGGGGTAAATTAATTCCTTTCACCCAAATAGCAATTAACTCCACATACAACTCTTCTATCGGGTGTACCCCCCACTTCTTATACACGTACAATAAGCGCCTTCCATGGGATCTTACAAATTATATCTCTCCTTTTACTAAAGGATCTGAACCGCAAAAACCTATTCACGAATATATACAGACTCTTGCAGAAAGAGCTATTCTCATTCGAGACCAGGCTCGCCACCATCTTCAGCAAGAGACAACAACACAAATGAATAAGCAACATAAAAAAGCAAATTCAACACCCATTAGGGTTGGTGATTATGTCTTTGTAATAGACGTAAAGAAACCAAGCCATAGTCCGAAACTTTTTTCGAAATGGACCGGCCCATTTTCGGTGAAACAGTTAGTCCACTTCAATAAGTTACTTTTGCAATGTTTAAAGACTTCCAAAACTTTCATTGTGCATAGGGACAATATTAAAATAACTAAACTTAGAGCTAATAATATTCCAATTTCTACTACCAACCCCAAAAGTGATCTTGTACCATCTAATAAACCCCCTCCAAATATAGTTCAACAAATCCAACCACCTCCCCCTCCCCTAACCCACCAATTCCTAACACCATCTATTTCAAGAGACAACTCCCACCTTCCTTGCAATCCCAAATATAGTTCAACAAATCCAACCACCTCCCCCTCCCCTAACCCACCAATTCCTAACACCATCTATTTCAAGAGACAACTCCCACCTTCCTTGCAATCACCACAGAGAAATCTCTTACCTACTTCTCCTCCTCCCCCACCTCAATCTGATTCTCCTCCCCTACCTCAAACTCCTTCTCATCTTCCACCTCAAGCTCCTTCTCCTCCTCCTTCACCATCTTCTCCTTTACCTAGTTCTCATCTACCACTTCCATCAACTTCTCACTCAACTCCTCCATCTCAAACTTATTCAAAACCTACCTCCCACGCCCACCTACCAAGCCCAAAGAAAAACTTCTTTTTCTCCCCCTCCCCTCCAAAAAGAATGTCTTTTAAAGGTTTTCCCACCAACATACCCCCCAAACTATCTTTTGATGAATCTCCACCATCACAGCCTTCAGCATCTCAAATTGAACCTCCAACACCACCTCCATTACCTCCAAAATATCACTTCAAAGTAACACATCCCATACCAACTCCTCGTCCACCCATACCACCCCCTCCACCTATCCCAGAAGGACCTTTACAACCCCCTCCATCATTTCCACTCCTTTCTCCTCAAGACACAATTCCACAATTTCCTCCATCCACAGCTAGAAACACATCACCCCCTTCTCCACCAGATGACCGGTCCAGAGATCACACTTTTGTCCCAAATTTCCCAATGAGAAACACAAATATTCCTCATCCCATGTCTTTAAGAGACAGACAACAAAGGACAATAACTAGAGGTGGCAGACAATATTATTTACCACCACCACAAAATGTGCCTCGCGGTAGAGGTTTTCACCCAAGACATCACAAGCCGTAAATAGTTATTTAAGTTTCTTTTAAAAACTCCCAAGGGGAGAACAATTTATACATTTACACCAACGTATAAATATAAAAACATATTAAAAATGAACATTTTAAATATGCAAAATAGAAAAAGTTAAACACATTTTCAAGTAATAAGATACTTATACTTAATTTTGATAACTACTTAACATCAAGTACAATTAACTTATACTTATACTTTTTTCACAGCAAATATAGCACAAAAACCACCTCTCATAAACTTTTCATATATCTTCTCACAGGAAACATGCATGTAATTTGGATCTTCTTTCAAATACTGTTATCAGCTTCCTTCTCTCTGGAAAAAGAAAACACAGAATCAGAATACGAAATACATCCAGGATTTGTAGCGAAACAGACAGGGAAGATAAAATTTATAACAAGCTACCTGGAAATCCATACAGACTTAAGATGTACAAAAGAAATTTTTCAACAAATACAAAGGATAGTAAGCAAAAATAATAATTTAACATCTATTTATATCCCTTATTTGCAAGATAGATTTAAAAGTAGATTTTATTCAGATGAAACTAATACTTCCCCAGAATTAAATTATATAAAATTATTACTGGATGAAAGTCAAAAGAAATTCATAACTTTGTCAAAAGATCCCTGGGTACTATCACATTTAAAAACTCAGCCTTCAGCAAATCCCAGGAAAAGTAAAAGAGGTCTCATGGACGTAGGCGGTACAGCTTAGCAGTTTCTATTTGGAACCGCCACCCTAAATGACATTCAAAAGCTAAAACAAGAATAGATATTTTAACAAGACACAGAACCCACTTGTATAAGCTTAAAGGAACAAATAACATAATCAATATCAAACACATTAACAGCCATAAAAGATAACCTAATAGTCATAACAAAGTATGTAAACTCATCAATATCCTCAATAGAGCTTCAACAAGAACTCTTAAAGTTAAACATTTACCTCAACCTAGAAAAAATCATCTCAGATAATATATATAACCTTATCATGACAGTTCAAAACATCTGGGAAAACGCCAAAACACATAATACTCCTTTAAATCTGTATTCATATGACATCATTTTTGAACTTATCCAAAACAGCAGTCAAACTCTACTTCACCAACCAATACTTCCTCTTTACCGTGAAAACTTCTACCAATGATCCTACTTCTAATTGTCATATATTCAAGGAAATCACCCCTATATAGTATCCACCATCATACCCTTCTCCGAAGAAACCCCTTATGAAGCTTACAACATCATCCCATTTCCAACCCCTTTCAATGATACATATTCTAGAATCATACTGCATAACCCTTATTTTGTAAACTATAAAACTTTAAAATTCACTTACAGCACAAGTCTTTCAGAAGATATTTGCAAGCACTCAAATGAAAATTATGTTTGTTTTCCTTCAAATCTTATACATCAAATAGATTATCAAGATTGTATACTGTCAGCCATACTTTCTAAACCCAACACTACACTCTGTAA
>JABUQX010045828.1:32500-36566 GCA_015478945.1 Trachelipus rathkii
TATATATATATATATATATATATATATATATATAATATATAGGTGGTATATATATATATATATATTATTTTTTCTATTCTATATAGTACTTCATATATTGCTATCAAAGTTTGCTATCGTGTATAAATTTTATGAATATATAAATATTGTTTATAACATATATATATATAAATTTTTATAATTTATATGAATATATATAATATTGTTTATTCAATATTTTTATATATATATATATATATATATATATATATATATATATATAATATATAATATATATATAATTATATAATATATTTAATATATATATATATATATATATATATATATAATATATATATATATAATCTATATATAATATATATTATAATATATATATAATATATATATATATATATATATATATATAATAATTAATTATATTATATATATATATATATATACTACTATATATATATATACATATATTCTATATATATATATATAATATATATATATATATAATATTATATATATATATATTATTATATATATATAATATATATATAACATAAAGGTGGGCATTAACGCGTTAAAGCGTTAATTTGTTAATTAACTCGTTAATTTTTTCATTAACTTTTAACCTTTTCGTTAAGTTTCGAAAAGAAATAACGGACTATTAACGAGTTATCATTTGTGAATTAACGTTAAAGAGTTAAAATTTTCCCTACATCTGTTAACCGTTACCTTAATTTACGAGTGTATAAATATTTTCTTATCAGACTTTAAATTGGTATTTAGATTCGATTTCGATAAGAGATAACCTTTTTTTTTTCAAAATTTCCTAAACGATCCTCTCAATGGCTCAAATATATTATATTATAATTATAATATATTATATATATATATATATATATATATATATATATTATATAGTATATATATATATATATATATATATATATATATATAATATATATATTACTCGTCAAAATTAACGCACCACAAGGGTTCGTGGCGAAGGAAGGGTAGAAAAAGTTGAAAGACGCGAAGACACTTTAAATTGGACAATGACAATAACAGGTGGATTCCTCCCCAGAACCCTAGGTTGATAGAAAATTGAAGGCCAGGTGCAGCCAAAGGGTCTCACAGTAGGGTCCGAGGTTCGGCGCTGCAAACATCAATATTGGTTAATGTAACGGCGACAGCCGTGTGGGTGTTTGCTCTGTCTCAATACCAGTGCATGATCCCTCAATGCACGGATGACAGCTTGAACACGTCCTGGCATGCTCTCGAATGAGTGGCGAAATGTCTGGACAGGATCTGATTCCATACGTCGTGCAGTGCCTGTCGCAGGTCCTGGAGGGTTCGTGGAGGAGGTTGTAGCTGTCGAATCCGACGTTTCATGATATCAAACAAATGTTCGATTGGTTTGAGGTCCGAACTATATGCTGGCCACTCCAACGCCGTAATTTGAACCGTCCAAAGATAGTTGTTTACAAATTGGGCCTTATGTGGTCTTGCATTGTCATGCATTAGGATGAAAGAGTCACCGATCTAGGGGGCATATGGCACGACAATTGGTTGAGGATGACTGTGATATTCCCTACAGCTGTAAAAGTGCCTCCATCGAAGATGTGCAACTTCGTAGGCCCGATAATGAGATGCCTCTCCAGATCATAACCGACCCACCTCCAAACGGTGGCACCTGCAGCACATTGCATTGCGCGATCCTCTCCGTCGGTCGTCGGTATACTCTAGCACGCTTGTCTGAGGCGTACAGAGACACTCTCGACTCGCCCGTAAAGAGCACCTTTGCCGAATCGTCGACCGTCCAATGGATGTGTTCAAGGGCAAAATCCAGTCGTGCCCTTCGATGTGCCGTGGTGTGCGGTGGACCTATGGCAGCCCTTCGGGGCCGGTAATTATGTTCCGCAAGGCGTCGACGCACTGTATGTCACTCACCCTGGTGCCGTTTACCTCCGCCAGCTGTATATCTGCAATGTAATCCGTGTGTGGCGCTCTCGTAATGCCGCAAACGTATAAATCGGTCTTCCACCGGTGTCGTGGCCCTGGGCCTACCTTGTCCTCGCCGGCGATAATGTGTCAGGGTTTCCTGGTACGTTTGGACCACCCGTGCAATCGTTGTCGTGCTCTACACCGAACCGTCGACCAGGTGCCCCGGTACCCGTGTCCTTCGGCGTGGAGTGTTGTTATCACTCAAATAACCTACCCACACCAGAAATATCAGAACAACATATGAGGAACCTTTTATTAATTTGTTGTACCCAAAAACTGTTAAATTTAAAGAAAACCATATAATCTACACAACTGATGGAGTGTCGATGGGCTCACCACTTTTACCTACATTTGCGGACTTCTATATGTCCAATCTGGAAAACAAAATCCATCGTGAAACAAACAACTTAACCCCGTTTTTTACATAAGGTATGTCGACGACACCCTCACTATCTTTAGGAACATAGATAATATACATCAGTTCATCAATAGAATTCACGAGTTGTCATGCTTAAAATTTACATAGAAACTTAGGTATAATGCTATCTGTTTTTTTATACATTAAAATCAGTGTTAATTCTGACGGCTCATTATCTACAGGCATACATGTCAAACCCACTGATATTGGTCTGCATATGAACTATGGATCCTATTCACCGACTATTTGCAAAGAATATATCGTTAAAACTAAATTTAGTTTACAGAGCATAAAACCTATGTTCAACTTGGAAAACTTTTGATGAAGAAATTTGCCACACTAAATAAAATTTAATTAACTGAAAATCATCCGCAATAATCTGCTAAAAATTTAATTAATAAAAACATTACGAAATTATATAATAAAGAAAGTAAAAATAATCAGAAAAATTAGATAAATTTCTTCTTCAAAACCTCCAATGCTATAGACTTCAATAAAGAAGAGAAGTGCCTTCGTAATATTTGAGCTCTCACCTCAAAACTAAAGACACCTCAAAAATTAAAGTCAGACTATACCATAAGTCCAAACAACTGTCATCTTCCTTTAGCACAAGAGATGCTTTGACCGACAACCATCACGTTGTGTACCAATTTAACTGCCCTGAGTCAGACTGTACGTCGACATATATTGGTTTACACGACGAATAGATTGTCGGACAGGGCATATCAACATTGCTACAGTCCCAGCAAAATCTTTGAGCATTTCAACGAGGCACATGGTCAAACAACTATAGGTAATATTTCTAAACACCTTCACAATATTATACGGATCATGTGAAGTCCAGAAACTTAAAATTGCGGAGGCCCTTCTACATCAAAACACGCCGACCAACATCTACAATAAAATTTAATGTATTATCTGTCTGACTAAATATCATTTGATTTAATTATTATATATCAATTTAAACACTCATTCTCTTACAAGAAATAATCCCCTGCTGAAGATGTCTCAAGTATAGAGACGAAACGCCGTCGGGAAATTTAAATAAATATACTTCCATCACCTGTAAATTATTTCAAAGATTATTTTAAGGAAATTAAATTATTTACAGAAATTAAATTTTAAAACTTTGGAAATAAAATCAAAACTTTTATAAAATAAAAATAATAATACGTCTCGTGCGTAGGAGGGTTTGACTCGCCGACTCATGCAAGAGGACGATGGTTCTATCCTCCGCGTAGCAGTTGGAGTTTTATCTTCCTGGGGGGCAAGAATTAAAAGTCGACTGCGAACAACGTTGGTTATCGTGGGTCTGGGATAGCCCGGCCTTAAAGTTCGTTCCTGTAGTCCTCCCGTGTTACCCTCTGAAAGGGGGATAAGCACGTTAAAAGGAAGGTTTTTTATAATAATATAATCAATAATAATACATAATAATAATATATAATAATAATAATAATAATAATAATAATAAATAATAATAATATAATAATAATAATAAAATAATAATAAATAATAATAATAATATAATAGTTAATCAATGAAAATGAAAACGTATTTATAATGGAAATGAGAAGGACTTGTTTTATGACCGTAAAGATTTCTTAGCTCTAGCTGGCTGTTCCTCATATAATATAAAATATTTAGACTCAGTGG
>JABUQX010045829.1:0-33058 GCA_015478945.1 Trachelipus rathkii
ATTGATGCATGGATGATTGATGATGATGAGATGATGAATGATGGATGATGATGCATGAGGAGACGATGATGATGATGAGATGATGATGATTGATGATGGAGATGATATATATATATAATATAATATCATATATATAATATTATATATATAGTATATATATTATATATATATATATATATATATATATACTATATTATATATATATATATATTAATATATACTATATATAATATATATAGTATTATATACTATATATTCTATATTATATATTAATATTATATAATACTATTTATATATATATATATATATATTATATTATATAATATATTATATTATTTATATATATATATTAATATATTATATATTATTAATGATATATCAGTGATATATATATAATATATATATATATATATTATATATATAGTATATATATATATAAAATGCAAGTTTTCATAAATGTAACTTGTACTGTACTTGAATACCATGTACTTTTGTACTTGTACTTGTACTTGAGCCAAATTCTAGAGTACTTTGTACTTGTTTACTTTTGCTGTTAACAGTACTTTAACTTGTACTTGTACTTGAAAAAATGTACTTGAACCCAAGCGTTCTGATTTTATATATTTATATATATATTATATAATTTAATATAATATATATTTAATTATGTAATGTATAATATAATATATATATCACTATATTAAATACTATATATATATTAGTATAATAATATATATATATATATATATAATATATTATAGTATATAGCCCCACTGGGCTGTGATATATATATATAGTTATATATACTATTATATATATACTATTAATATTATTATATTTATATATATTAATATTTATATATAGTATTATATATATTATATATTTTATATATACTATATATTATATTAATTTATATACTATACTATATTTATTATATTATATTATAGTTATTAGTATATTATTATTATAATGATCACGTGCTGATGGGATAGGTAGAACAAATAAAACATATAACAGGTACACGAAATATAAATTATCTATTTTTTTAATCAGGGAAAACATTTTTTACAGCCTTCAGAAATTAAAAAAAATAAAAATAAAAAAACGCTTTTTTACTAAAAAAAATTAAAAAATTGTTAAAAATTGTTGAAAAATTTACAGTTTTCTGATAAATCGAAGATGCGGGCTTACTCCCGAGATGAGACGGAAAGTTTGCCAATGTCTGAATTTTTTTCGTTTTTCACTAAAGAGATATTCCCACGCGGTAAGCAAGAACGAATAGAGAGAGTCGGGTCTTCTCGGCCTTACCGGGGCTTTCTGGACGACGTTGGAGGGATTCGTCCCCCCTCTGTCCCTGCGTCGGCTCGAATTCCCTAAGAAGATTTTATAAAAAGTAAAAAAAATAAAATATTCTTCTGACAATTATATTATAAAGCGACATTTTTGGCAACTTTTCCTCTCGAGACTGCAGCTTTCAAGGTTTTCTTTCAAGCTTGTGCATTGGCCTGCGACTTTTTACTATATTATTAATATGGAGTTATTAATAAATATTTAGAATAAATTAACTTTTTTTTTAATTTCTGCAGGTCTAACAAATGGCTCGGCTGTATTTAAATAAAATGCATATTTATTGTTTCGATTTGATATATAGTTGATGTGTTTTCTACTGTTACATGTCCTGAAAACTTTCGGGGTATCGCTGGCCTATATATATATATATTATATATATAATGATATATTTATATATATATTATATATTATTATATTTTATAGATATATATATATAATATTATTAATATATATATATATATATAATATTATATAATACTTTATATATACTTATATAACTATATATATATATATATTATATATAATACTAAATATATATTATATATATAATATATACTATATTATATATATATTATATATATATATATATATATATTATATACTTATATATATATATATATTATATATTATATTATTTATATAATTATATTATATATATATAATATATACTATATATAATATATATTATACTATATATTATATATATATTTTTATTTTGTTTGAGCTATTAATTTGGCTTTTTTTTTTTATTGTTTATTACGCACAAATATTGTTTAACAAATTTTTATTTTCTTTGATATTATTTACGTACACTTTGTCTATAATATCGATTCCTCGAAATTAGAGAAAAAATCGATTATAAAAAAATAATATCGATATCGATGTATCGATAATCTGAAACGCATTTCTATTATGATTTCAACAGTGATTCCTCATCCCTACACGAACGGAAAAAAGCTTAATTGTCCTGATTTTCAGAGCGTTAATATTAATATTTTTAGGAAGAGATATTAATTCAAAATAAACTCAGATGTGTAAAAAAACTTCAAATAATTTTTTAAAACTATTTTTGTAAATGAAATGTTTATAATTTTAATATACTATGTACGTGAACTCAAGTCAGTAATACTAAACAATTACCGGGGACTCTAAAAGGTCCCCAGGCATAAACCTAAAAAGATTAAATGAGTGTAAAAGTTTGAGGTTAATAATTATAATACATGGTCGTGATATAGCCTTAGCATCGGTACCACCTAATTCTGATTTGGGTAAAAGTAGCGCTGAGGGGCTTCACCCTGATTTTTATAAAAATCACAGCATATACCGTACTCCAAAAAATACCTAATAATAATGAAGAATAAAAAAAAGTTACAGGCTCCCAAAGTTGTTAAAACTCCCTTAGACTTCAATTTTTGATCCATCCAGGTTAGGTCTCATTTCAGGCCCTCTAGTTCAGGTTATTTTTTGTTAGGTATACACAGGTAAAGCTGCAGGGCCTGATGGGATATATGGTCGAATTCTGAAAGAGGGTAGTATCAGCATTGCAAAAGCCTGTATTGATTTTTTTAAGCGGTCTATAACATTTGGGTGATACGGTACCAGTTTATGACTGGATAAATTGGCTATGTTGTTGCCATATTTTATCAAGAAAGCGTTAGTAAGGAAGATTTGGGATTTTATAGGCCAGTTAGCTTAGCTTAACATCTCTGGTTGTAAAGGTTCTGGAAAAGTTACTGAAAGGTCATATAGAGAAATATTTAGAAGATAACAAGGTATTGTATGACTCCCAGCACGGTTTCAGAAAGGGTAGGTCATGTCAGACAAACCTTTTAGAATTTATGGAATACATTACTGACTGCATTGGGACCGAGGAGATCCAGTTGATATTGATACTTTTTTAGATGAAGATTATATATTTAGACTTAAGGTTCCCCACATAAGGTGATGAAAAAAGTTATTGCAATGTGGTATTAGTGGAGTGGTACATGGTTGGATTTAAAAGTGGTTGCGAAATAGACAAACAGTTGTGTTACAACTTAAATGGAACTAATCATTCATGGGAAAAGTGAAGAGTGGGTGTCCCACAGGGTTCAGTGGCGGGGCCACTATTGTTCTCATATATATAAATGGATTTTAGACCAGGGCTTAACATGCAAGGTTTCTAAGTTTGGAGATGATACTAAAGTGGCCACCTTCAGTTAGGAATAGTGAAGGATGCATAAAGATTCAAAATGATCTTGAATAAACTTTTTGAATGGGCAGTTGTGGCAAATGAATTTTAAAAGTTAAAGGTGTAACATTCTTCAAGTAGGTTACTCAAATAAAATACCAACTACGATAAGAATGGAAATTAGTTTGTGTTTGTGGACCAAGAAAAGGATTTGGGTATGATTGTAAGAAGTAATATTAAAGTGGCTAATCAGTGTTTGGAAGCAAGGAATAAAGCAAATAAGATGCTAGGTATAGCAAATCACAATATCGTTTACAAGAGCAAAGAAGCTATAAGCAAACTGTATAATAGCTATGTTTGACCAGTATTAAGAGTACTGTGAACAAGTTTGGACCCTTATTTAAGAAAAGACAATATATTTGCTGGAGAGAGCGCAACGCTAAACAACAAGGATGATTTCTAGGTTTGAGGGTAAAAGCTCTGAGGAGAGGCTAAAAGAATTAGGAATGTTTTCAGTAGAAGGGAGATTTCTCAAAGGGGGAAGGGGACATGATACAAGTCTGCAAAATATTTACATTTATTGATAATACTGAAACCAACAAATTCTTTATGGTAGGCCACGGACGTGGAACTATGCGACACGATAAGAAAACTAAGAAGGCATGCCATCTTGATTTAAGAAAACATTCATTCATTCATTCATTGTTAATTTTTGAAATGGTTTGCCGTAGGAGGTTGCTGAGTGTTACTCACTTGCAACATTTAAGAAAGGGTTTGATAGGTGTATGGAATGTTTGGGCATCATATAGCATATTTTAACAGCCAAATTGGCCGATTTTGAGTTATTAAGGTAAAATCGCATGTTTTAAACGCATAACTTTAGTTCAATAATGCATTGTGAGGTTTTGGGTATCAGTATATAATATAGTATGTATGTGTATATATATATATATATAAATTATATATATATATATAATATATATGTTATATTATAGTATTATAATTATATAACTTATATTTATATAATATATATATATATTTTATAATATATATATGTGTAACAAGTTGGTTTTAATTGAGAAAGACAGGTCCAGTAGCTCGACTTTGTAATAAGGAAGTCTGGCTCATACCCTAGAGAGGTTACGGGATTGCAGAGTGTCTTCTTGCCGGCACTTTCTCCCTGTGACGATTGTCATGGATGGATCTAATCTCCAATTAGATATTTTTATTATGTTTGAGTTGTCCCTCAAGAACGACCACAACCACTGCCGAGAATTTGTCACAATTAATAACAGAAAAATAGAAAGTTAAATAACGATTAAGGCTGCATCCACAAAACAAAAAAAAAACAACTCAACCATCACGATTGACACCACATGCCCTAAACGTTTTTGGCAATTAGATAAGAAAAAAATGCAGCTGAGCAACTGGCAAACACTAAATTAAATAACAGAAAGGTATATATTTTTTTATGGTTATCTTAGTTTACTTTAAATATTTAGGTTAGATTAATTAGTATGGTTAATCTGTAAATTAATAACAATAATAATTAATGATATGATAATATCATACAAAAAGACATAATAATAATTATATAATTGATAAACTCATAAATAATAAATAATGAATAATACTTAATTATATATAAATTATTATATAATAATAATAATTAATAATAGATAATAATAATAATAAAAAATTTAAATAATAATAATAATATAATATAATAATAAATTAAGTAAATGGGAAATATAATAGTAGGAAATTAACAATATAGAGCAGTTTCAAAATTTATATTATCATAACATTTTTACAGGTGGGCAACTCAACCTTGTTTGCCCTTATCTTTCTCAAAAAAAAGAAATTTACTCAAAAGTTGGATAAATTATAGCCCTTTTACTATACAAAATATACGATCAAGACAGTAATTAATCCTTTGCAATTTGGCAAAGTGTTTCAGTATAGAACAAGTCCATATCAAGAAGGTTCTAAAATAAGAGTCTTATAAAGTAATAGGAATAGGCTCACCATTAGATGGCTGTGCCTATTGTATTAGTAAGGTGATATTGTTGTGTGGTTCTGTTAAACACAATTAATTTGGGCTCTCTCAAATACCAATACAAACTCTTGACTGAATTATTTGTTTTGTAGGATATTGGAGTTTGAATTAGTTTACTTTTCTTCGTCCCGTGGGTGGTTCCTTTAAAAAAAAAGAGAAAACCAGGAGTCTCGGGAATGAGTAGAGTTTTGCATTTATTAAAGAAAAATAATTTACTATCTTACTGAATCATCATTATTTTATAGTTCGATAATATAAAAACTCTTTAGGCCTCATTGACAATCAGAATAATTGGATGATATTAATGAATTTAAGTTTCAGAACACTCACTGCGTAATCCTCGAGAATCAATGCTCTTTGTCTTCTTTTGGGTCCTCTTCGTGCGTGTATTTTCTCTACACTCTGATGTGTTTTGATTCCAGGTCAACAATTATATTATTACAACCTGAGGGGGAAAGAGTTAAGACAAGAAAAACGTAACATCATTTCATTCCTCCCCACCTGTCGACATTAAGTGGCGACGCACATGCTGGCTTATAGTATTTGATAAAACATCTTTGTGTTCAAACAAAAACTTTCCTCTTTTATTTTAACCAAAACTTTCTTCTTTCTTGAAATCTTCTTGTAAAAAAATCATAAAATAATGGGTTCTTTCTTTAAAAAAATAAAACTTTCTTGGTTAAAAATCAAACGTCAGGTGACTAGCACTAAAGTGCTAGTCACACAAACGCTTGATGTCTCTTTTAATTTCCTGACGCGGGATTTCATGGCCATGAGAAGCGAAGAAACCTGAGTACGCCAGGAATTTGTGGAATTTTACTTCCCATTGTTGTTTCAGGGCTTGAAGTGACGATTCCCCCGCCACATGTACATTAAGAGTGGTACGTATATGATCGTCTACTGAACGGGGTCGTTGACTCCTTCTTTGGGTAGGGTCATATGGAGCTCGTCGCAATTCCACCCGTCTTGGTTGTGTCCTGGCTCGCTCGCGAGATGCCGTACCAGTACCACGTCTATTGTTTGACTGATCAGTAGCTGTTTACTTTTTTCTATTCTGAGTCTGAGATAATAGTTAATAAAATCTCAGATAGCGTGGTGAGCAGATACTAGCTTTTCCTTATTGCATGCATGTTCTTATCTATTTTCAGTATTAGCTTATACATGAGTAGAGAATAACATTATAACGTTCTAGCTTTTAACTGTCACTTATCACTAATCTTCTTATCTTCAGTTATTCGTTTATTAGAATGAAGTTAGTAAACTGGTAAGTCATAAGCGCTTATTATCCTGTTAGTAGAGTGTCTTCCTCTTGTTATATATAATATATAACTAGAACTGTGCGATTCGCTTTTAGTTTTTTATCCGTGAGTGTTGTTAGCTCGTTCACTCTCTGCTTTATTCGACTTATATATGAGAATTGAAATCGCGGAAAAGCTACTTCTTAGTTATGTTTGTTAGAGTATTATTTTTCTCGTTATACATAATTAATGAAATAAACTTGAGAGCGAATGATTATGCAACTTTAATATCTCTGTAGCGTCTATTTCTCATTTATTATATAAAAATTCAATACTGTAGATCAGTTTGATTTATATCAGTAGTTAAGTGTAATTTTATTCGCGGTTGCTGTTTCTATATTACAAATTATGTGAAACAGAGGTGAAGAATACTTTCTTATGATTAGTATTAACGAGGCTGTCTTTTTTCTTTGTTCTTTATGTATCTATGGATATAATATCATCTAAATGAAGGCTAGCTTTCTATACTGAGTGAGAGTAACTATGATTGAATCTATACAGTTTATCCTTTTCTGTTGATTGGTTAATTAAGTGTGTTAATTAATGAAAAGCCTACTCGAGTGACATTATCTTTACTCTGTTTTTAGTTTTAGAATAATAACTGAAAATACTTGAGTTTCGATGATCGTATCTAAGTTTACCTTTTCCGATTATATTATTAGGAAATGTAGGCATGGTAGAAGCTATTTTACTACGAGTTGTTTATGCGTTAGATGTTATCACCTCAATCATTTACTATTCGTATAAGATAACAGTAAGTATCTGGTGAAATTACTACATATTATTTTGTGCGTAAACATTGATGCTGTTAACAATGTATATTTTTCCCTTATACTATATATAATTTAGTTAAATATTACCATTTTATATATTAATATAACAATTCAAGGGAAGGAATAAATATTAATCTTGCTAAAAGTATAGGTATGAAAGTTAGTACAATTTTGTGTGTTATGTTAGCTACTTATATGTTGTTAAGTGTGGTAATCATATTTAGTTAAGTAGCCTATGACTAGATGATTATTATGTCGTATTAGTAGTATTATATTCATAATATATATATTCTTATATATACGGTTATCGTAATTAAGTCACTATTTATTATTATCGAATAAACATTATAGTTAACGTACAATCATATTATATTGATTGATCTTTATATAGTTAATATATATAAATAGTGGAACTTGATATTATTTAAATTAGTTATGTTTATATATACCAATAAGATTGTTAACTACCGTATTTACAATAAGGATCTGAGCTTGAATTGAGAGTCCATGAATCTATCTTAGGGGAAGTTCAGCACTTTATACAACGAGTCATACGGAGAGGCGCGTGCTAGAGAAATGGGGTGTTTATAATGAACCTAAGAAGAGGCCGTGGCTGGATGTATTGATTTTGTTTTACGCTGATTATAGATGTGACGTTCACCGCTATGATGAGAGCATCATGGAGCATTGGGTAAGAGTAAACATCTTCACGTGTACGCTTAATCTGACATAGTGGAGGGAGTGGGCTTAATAACTCGTGTTAATAGACTGAATTACTGAAGAGAGAGAGATTGGTGGGATTCTTAGGGGAGGGTAAGAGGCTGGTGAGTAAGTGGCTTGATTTACAAATGAGATAATAAAAAATTGTGAATATGTAGTGGATAGGTGAAATAACAAAGCATGATCAAATAAGCGAAATTTAGTTCACATAGGGAAAAAACGTCGAGTTTTAGTTATTCTGGTATGTTGACATCGCGATAGCAATCTACTAGGGGAAATAAAAAGTGAAAGTAAAAAACGATACGAGAGTAAGAATGCACCAAGATGACGCGAGATCCTGAGAATTTCCAAATGGAAGGACCAATGTGATGTATCGGCTCACTGCTCGCTCGTCGACAGCGACAAAGACAACTTGATATTAACCATAAATCGAGTAATTTAGTATACTGATATTAGTAGGTTAGGTTATCATATAATCAATAGACTAATTATTTATAGTAACTAAAATTATAAATACTCATATATAATAGATAATTAGATATCAATATATAATAGATACCAATAAGATCTAATATAGGATATATATTCGATTGATAGTATAACTATAAGAGTAGGTTAATAGGTTGGGTAGGCTTGATATGTTATCTGATATATATACCTAGATATAGTGATAGGTATTAGTAAAACATGACAATTTTAGTAAATAAAAATTTTGAACTCATTATATAATATTTACATAGATCAAGGTAGAGGCCTATCTAATATATGAGTCATATAGAATCAATATGAATCATGATGGATATCAGTAGAAGGGTAGATGTATATATATGGGTATGGCTTGATTTTCTGATTTAATACTGATTTTTTAGGGTATGTAAAACATGAGCAATTTTAGTATATAAATTTTGTACCTATAATTCACATATTAGATAATAGATCAATAAGATATCAAATAGTAATCTAGATTGGACATAGGAGGGTATAGTGAGGATGGACATTGATTTACTGATTTACTTAGATTATAGGGTATGTAAACATAGACAAAGTATATTAGTATAAATAATTTGACCTTTAATCAATAGAATCAATAGATCATATATGATATTCTAATAGATACTCACACTGGTAGAGTAGGGTGGGGAGTGGTATATAGTGGTTTGATTTATATGTATTTAGATATATGTCACTTTAAATATATAGACTATGTAAAAAGGACGGTAGTATATATAAATTTAATATTGATTACTGCAAAAGTTAGAGCAAAATTTGTTTCGAAACTTCAATTTCATATTCAAATAGTTTCAAATATCATTAGATAGTTATACATTATTATATAGATATAGTTATATTATATATATATATATAATATACCTATATGACATCTTACAGATAGTATAACTATAAAAGTGACTGTATATATAAATAGTTATTATTCGTTGTTACTATATGATACAATATTATTTCCATAACTCAGATATTTATGAGGGTAGAGTACCTACGTCTGGTGCACCCACAAGGTCATTTTTACATACCTGAGGAGAGTATATACTAGGTACTTTAATGTTTTACGACTCGCTATTCTAGAGAAATGATAATTCCTATTTTATTGATTATGTGTTATATATCTCGATACTATCACTCGAGTTCAATTATTTCGATGACTATAGAATCAATTAAGTGGTGACGGACATGGCATTGGCAAGAGATCCACACTAATATTGGTAAGACCTATGCTGAGGTTCTACCGTTCTTTCTGTCAGAATTTAATTTTCTCTTTTTTTTTAACTAAAGAATACCCAAGCGGTATTAAACCAGACAATATGATGGCAGGAGTCAGAGAGTTCTCTACAGGTAAAACCGTGTTGTATACCTTCAAAGTTCAGCTGCGTACGAGATCGACGGTTAAGACTATTTCGTACATCCGCTCTCGGCGGGAGAGGTCTCTCCGGTAATCGGCGGATCCTAGCTCCTCCTGGTATTTTGGGTGTCCATAGCGGGGTTCTCCGCGTTTCTCTTACGCCATCATAGTCTGGCTTATTGACGCATAAACGCCCCCTTCAGTACCCACGTGCCAGCTCGAGCTCATCCACTAATAATTTTTTTTTTTTTAGCATTTTTGTAATACAGCATATCATGTGCTGTGATATCTCAAAAATGTACGTAATGTTTTTTCACAGCTAAGTATCGTACTTTTCGAGATATTATCATTTTCGATTTTTTTTTTATATAAATGTGAATACCCTGAAGGATTTAAAATATTTCTAGCTTTTGAAAATCATGTCCGTCGCCACTTAAATTCATTATAGTATCATATACTAGCAATGATCGTTAAAAAAAACAAACAAAAAAAAAATCAATAAATGGCAAGTAAATAATAATTATTACATAAAATATAAAAGATATGCAAAATTGAAACGAAAAGGTAAGAATTACCGCATTAAATAACGCTTGTAACCCTAAACGGCATCCGGCAGGCACGTTCACTGCCGGCCAATCGAGAATGTAGAAGAAATTTTAACGCTTGCTCAAATCTTTTAATTTATTATTTTGATTTTATAATCACAAATTATTCTCTTGCAGTGAGATATCCTTTCCAAAATTTCAACCAATTAGTTTGTGATTTTTCAAAATTTTATAACTCTCTAGGGTGAGGGACACCCTCACTTCGGGGACCAATTTTATTACAAGGGGGACGTAACCCGTTACAACAAGATAAATGCCACCTAATTTACATTAAAACAATATACTCAACGACAAAATATTACACTCAAAATCCCATACTTAGGCGAATAATGCTCAACGCTGAACAAGAAGTGACCTTAACATATTATGATATTTTAGGATCATGGAATCAATATATATCACGGATGCGAAGAAGAAAAAGCGTTTTAGATGAGTAGAGAAAATCAGTTTTAAGATGAACAAATACATAATAATTATTATAAAAATATAATTTACAACAGAATGAATTTTATTTTAAAAATGCATTACATAAGATATAATAATATCACAAAAATATTAAATAACATAGACAGAGCATAAGGGAATAATGATACATCTAAAAGAACCGACTGAACCGTAAAGCCGATGACCTAGATGTCGGATAGCTAGGAGTCGGAGTCGGAGTCAGGAGTACGGTAGTCGGAGCAATAGTACCGGCTCATAAATTGCGATCACTCTCGATGATCTCAATTTCTTCGAACTATATAGTAATATATATATAATAATAATATATATAGCTGTATATATATATAAGAATACGTAATATAATAAATATAATAACATACTATACACAGATCAGATAAACCTTATCGGTTTGATCTGTATTGTCGGATTAGAATCAACCCTTATGCGGGCTATACAATCTCTCTGATATCACCTAACCTATTATTAATTAATAATCTTATTCATTTATAATAGATAAAATAGATGGGTTAGCTCACCAATGTATGGGGCATCTTACTATATATATATATATTATATATATATATATATATATATATAACAACTAATCTTTCATATTCAAAATTTTTATTGAATATATTATATAGTTTATATAATATATATATATATATAATATATTATATATATATATATATTATATATAATATAATATATATTATTAAAACTATATATATATAATATATATATATTAATAATATATATATATTATATATATATATATATATATATATAGTATATATTATATATATATATATATATATTTATAAATAGTATATATATAAAAATGTCCAAATTAAATGAATTATTTTTATTTGCCAACTATTTTTTGAGTCCATATCTAAGACTTATATATACTAGCCTTAGTTATATTTAGTATATCATATTGATTTATAAATTTAGGGATTAAAAAACAAAAAATTTAAGGGTTTGTAGTCCTCTAAATTGCGATGAGAGAGGATGAGATGAGAGCTTGCGAGCAGAGTAAGAATGTGAGCAGAGAAGAGAGTATGAGTTTATAGGAGTTGCATTGAGCACGCACGAGGATGACGAGTAGTAATACAAATGTTCAGAGTCAGATTTTGTCACACTTTTATCGATCATATATATAGCAATTCCTACTATAGCTATATTTATTATTTTGGTTAGTATTATATATATATATATATTTATATATCTATTATATTATATATATATTATATTATTATATAATATATATATATATATATATTATATATATATTTTATACAACAGTGTGGATCGTGAGAGTATAGATGTCACTACACAAATTTAACGTCACAGCTCATGGGTCAGCGCGAGCACATTCAGCGTGAGGATGCGGCTACATACGAACGGTCATCCACGAGTTTGAATCTACTGTCAATAGAATTATTAGTCTAAACTCAACACTCTATGTAATTATATTAAATTATATTATATATAATAATCAATATTAATAATATATAAATAATATAATAAATATAATATAACTAACCTTACATATAATATAATGATCTAAATATAATAATAATTAATTCATCATATGTCTACATCTAATTTCAGAATTTAAAATATCTCGAGCATTCTACGAACATCAGTGCGTTTGAAGACTTGAAGTGGGTAAGTATGTATCATTTTTTAGCTTTAAAAATTTTTTCGTGCATTTTTTAGATAATCTTAAAAAAATTAATAGTGTTATTTTATAATTATATCAATCATATAAAGATACATGATTTCTTATTAGAATTAATCAACTTATAAGGATGGAGAAAAATATGGTAATTTATTATTAAGTATAGGTTAATTATTTTAATTGATGCGATGGATCACGTAAACAAATTTCTCTTCAAAAATACTAGACATTATACATTATTTTTGAGTAATAAAACCGCCGCTTACCGTGTGGATCGAGATCAATAGCCACGAGAAGTGGTATGCTGACTTCCACTCGATATACGATATATATAATCTATACTATATCATCTAATATATATTATACTACCTACCTCTATAGTAGTTTTATTTATCAATTCTGTCTAGACTATTAACTTTACATAGGTAATTAATATTATCACATCGAGTATGATTATCATGATGTTGAAGCATAGAGAAAATAAGTAACACATAGGGTGATAAGGTAGTAATAATATATATATATATATATATATATATAATCTATATATAATATATATATATATATCATATAATATATATATATATTATATATATATATATAATATATAGGTCAGCTCCTCTACCAAAAGCACATAGCTATGTAACGAAAAAAATAACAATAACGCTAACAGGAAAAATAATATAAAATTTATTATTAAATTACCAATAGTAATTTATTATATTACTAGAAAGTTAATAAAAAAAAAAAAACGCTTTTTGAAAATTATTTAAATTAGTTAAATAAAATATGGTGTCAGGCGTACTAGAAAGAGACACAAATCCATATCTCTCATATATGATAAGATCATCTTTACATTGAGCAAGCTATACACGAGCTCCATCGCTACGGGAGCGATAATAGAGAGTTTACTTTGCTGATTTATGCTGGTTAACTAAATATATATCCAAGTGCGGAATAACACTGTAAAAAAAAGATAGAGACACAGAGTCGGGGTTTCTCGGAATACCGCGGTATGCTACATGTCACCCATAATTACTCACGTCGGTCTCGTCAACACACCTAATATAACTACAGAAGAAGAAAGAATGAGAAATTTAGCATTTATCCCTCGTTACAGAGTTAGTAGGACTAGAAAATCTGATATTAGGAAAAAATAAAACAACCTACATAGTATCAAATGTACTATGTAAGTAAATTGCAGAAGTGTAATGAAGTATATGAGGACGGAGCCTATTATCTAGTAAACTTTGCTCTCTATTGTTAGGCTTGATGCGTTAGAGCGTACATAATAGATTGTCTCAAAGATCCAATGAGCATTATATTTTTTTAACTACAAACACTCCACAGGTATAGGGTAATAAATAAATACTAGATAACAAATGACATTCCAATATGGTCTAGGTAGCTCAGAGTCTCTCTGCGATCTTCGAGGAACATTACGCGTGTAGGCTAAAATAATCTAACTGTCCTATTCTATCTCTGGTGGACTGTGTACGTCTGATATATCCCAGCCTCTTTGATTTGTTATTACACTGCATGATGCTGCGAAGTGTAGACGCGGCTGAGGTTACTATTATATATACCTCGAGCCCTATACGCTACGGGGTAATTGTAATACGTCATCCACCTGTGTACCCGTACGGACTGAGCCTACCTATTAATTGCTGAGTGGTATACCTTTGACAATAATATATTTTATATATCTATCACAGCACACCATATCTAAAAAATAATATGCCTAATTATTTATGTTTATAATTTTATTTTTCTTTTTAATATTACTATTATATAGCTTAAACTTGGTAAGAATTTTATTACATAAGTTATTGCTATGAAAATTGGTATGTCTTAAAATTTAATGAATATACTTTTCGAGAAATGACTTTTTTTTTTTTTTTTTATTTTTTTTTTTTATAGTTTCCAAGTAAAATTTACCTAGATGGTAATCAAAGTATGCTTTTCCTGTGTCGCGCTAAATCGTTACGCTGATTCGATAGAGTTATTTCGAGTGAGTATATATTAGATATGAGAGTGCGCTCGTATCTATGAGATATAATAGGCTATATAGGCCATCTATAGAGTGAGCCTAATGTCATGTTTAGATATTTAGATGATTAGTGTCTTTGAATGCATGACAATCGATATATTAAAATAACTAATTTTACTAAAATATATACATAGTAGTTTAATTAATATAAAAATTATTATAACAGATTAGTTATATATATATTATATATATTTATTATATCTGAGTATTATATATATATATATATATATAATATATATTATATATTATTATATAATTATATATATATATATATATATATCATATATATATATATATATATATATATAATATAATAATTATATATGAATATAAGTATTATAATATATAAATATATATATAATATATATATATAGTAATATTATTATATATAATATATATAGTATATATATATTATATACTTGTACTAAAGCCTAGAAGAGCTCAATACCATAATCTCAAAAATTACATACATCTACCTATAGGGAAAAAGAATACATTGCTGGAATGGTAGGTATTATTTAAGATTGTGATCAGTAGAAAACCTCATTTTTCACGCTGAGACATATGAATGTGATTCAATACAAAGGCGCGTGAGTAACGCGAGTAGATGACTCTCTTCTCCTATCTCAAATATACTACATATAAAAAAAATATTATCACTTACCAAAATGGATTATAAAGAATATCAATAAGCGAGAAAAGGATAATACATTTTTGGAATCCTGGTAAACTTATTGTGTATATATAGATAAATGTATATAAAAAATAAAAAAATAAAAATATAAATATAATATGATTTATATAATTATTAGTTAATATGTATTTTAAAAAATACTAAAAAGACCTTTTAATTGTTACTTATATTAACTATTAAATAATAATATAGATCATTCTATTATAGTAATTTTAGCTTTTTTTTACTAAATGATATAAAGCCCAAGGGTATCCGCAAGTCCAGTTTTCTGTTCAGTGACAGAGAGTATGTCTAGAGTCGGGACTCGAGCTCGCTGCTTTTTCGCTTGTGCCAGCTTAACTACGGGGAGAAATTACGGGGAAGGACTAAATTCCCCTCCGGGAGGGTATTACTATACGGTAAATCACCTACTCATAGCTCATTATGGTATTAGTTATGGGTGTGTTTGCGGGGTTCCATACTACAAGCCTCCTCATATACTAGGTATAAGTATGGCAATATAACGTCCCCTCCTAGATGTTATTCACTCATCTGAGCTCGAAGCACCCTCTATATATAAATATAGACTATGTATATACTTACAAATATAATATAAATATATATAGTATATATATATTATAATATATATAAATATATATAATATTTTAGAGAGTACTAGACTCACTTCACGATTCGAACAAGCGACTCTACGCATAAGAAATCTTTACTGAGAGATCACGTTCTATATACTATTATGCATATATATATATATATTATATATTAATATATATATATCTATATATAATATATATATAAATAAAAAAATATTAATAATATATTTATATATTATATATATATAATATATAATAATATATATATATATATATATATATTAATCGAATTCTGCCTTTTAACCTACGATAAATCTGGGGAGATATTGAAGCGAATAAAGGGGTAATATGGCAGGCCTCCGCCTCCTTCTCTCTCTATTTTTTATTCCCCTTTTTCTTAATAAACCGTAGTAAGGAGTAAATCGCTTCTGTTTGTTGTAAATACTACAATCAACTTATGGGTACGGCTTTATTAACAGGATAGCACAACCTATAAACAAACACTAAATAATACGATATAAACTATATAGGTGGTACAAAATAATGAATAATATAATTGAGGTATATATACTATGTCGCAGCACCCCCTAAAAAAAAAAAAATAGGGGGCCAAGTCGATATATGTATTAAATTTTATGTAGAGTATTTATGTTTTTATATATAGTCCCTCCTTTGCTCTCTACCCTTTCTAGTGGAATCACTGCCTAACAAACATACAGGCGTACAACGAAATCATTGTACACGAGATTCCAAAAACATTGTATTATCATATTCCTTCTGTAGCACTACTGTAATGCTGCACAGAGAGACCTCATGGAAGTATATTCATTATATTATTCTATTGTACATAATTCCTTTCAGTATAGGTATTATATTTTATATTAGTTGTTTATACAGTTATATAGCAAATGCGCTAAGATAAACACGAATTAGCGAGCGATAGTGTCTGAGCTAGTATCGTCTCTATCCTTATTGATCGAATAGCTGTGAAGTAGTTACTCATATTTGAGCATCGTATTAAGAGAGTGTGACTCTTAACTTAGACGAGTCGGTAGAATGATATTGATTTTCACTTCACTAACAAATAACATATTCTCTAAAGACTCGTGTGTAAAAAACCAAAGATAGGAGTCTCACGCTGAGTATATTCCGTAACTCCCCGTATTGATACTATACACACAACACTAGACTTACTGTAGGTAGGGTGCGTAAAATTATAATAACCAAGAATGAATATTTATAAAAAAGTTTTTACACACACTATTATTTACAACATACAATTAGAAATTACACATAAATGCATTTCATTAAATTTAATAAAAAGATTTAAAAAAAGGTATTATTAGTGAATCTCTAGCTTCAGAGCAAATAGAAGTAAGACAGAACCAAAAAACAACTCCAGCACTAAAACAAGATATACACCGTTGATAAGCAGCGACATATAGTTAAAACAGAAGTGGAGCTTATGATTGAAATAGAAGGTGAAAATAAAGATTACTTATGGGCATTGGTTGCTAAAGATGTTGCAATCTTGGAATAAGGTGCGGATGACCCTCAATCTCCGGACGTCGAGAGAATGGGCCATTTATTAAAACAATATCCTGATTACACAAAATACCTTCCTTTATTGTGAATAAAGGAAATTCTTTAGAGCTTTATAACTACCCTCAATTCTGAAACAAGGTAAGGCTTGAATACTATAGTTATAGCAATATAAAAATATAAATATATAATAAAAAAAGAAAGACAATGGTCGATATTGAAAAATCGTACGACATTAAGATCTCCCTATCGAGTTAGAAGGGAAAAATGTATTATAGAAGACTATTAGTACTTCGCAATAACATTTCTTAGAGAGAAGGAGTAATTTTTTAGGCAACACACGAAAATATATGAAGCAGACCCGATCCATTTGCATCCAGATTATGAATAACGACATTTTAAAGTTGCCAAGAAAAAAAAAATGAGGACTTAACTTAAGATACTATACCCTCCAATATACAATCCACTCATATATCACTCATTATATAGTATACATCTGCGTATATATTGATACGCGTTACGTCCTCGACATATCACTCTCGTAAATGATAGATAAAAATCCTATAGGAGAATGAGCATAGGACACCTACAATTCGACACCGCCGTTTTACACATACTTGTGACGTAAATTCGGCTAACACAGCCTCATATAGTTTGTGGATAATGTACTATATACATAAATACAGTAATAGGCACAATTGTTTGTGTTCTTCGAGCACCATCACACTGTAGAGAAACATGGTTAAGTACTTCAATCTGGCGCCACTCGCTCTCGAACGGGAACGTGGTTCTTTGCGTAGAAAGCCACCTTAGACGTACCCGAAAATGAAAAGTGAGAATGGTTTGATGTCTATTTGGAATAACCAAGAATGTCATTCTATCCAATGTCACTTAATATATAGTAATAGTAGGAATATATATACTAAAAGGGGTTTACTCACTCTTTAAGTCCAGGTAATTTTTCATTACCGACGTAATCATAATGCGTTCATATACGCACCTTCAAACGTCTATGAGGAACACGTGACATAACTAAGTAAGGGGTTTTAGGTAATATATTCATGTACTTAAAGTGAGATTAATGATTAAAAAAAAGAACTTCCTCAATTGCCATACTGATAATGCTTCAGAAACAGGTTAGTAGTGCTACAGTAACGTAAGCTATAAATATTTATCAGGTTGTACCAATGTTAACGCCATAATGTCATTAACCAATCTCCCCCGAGTACAAGGAAGCCAAGTAAAAGTTCTATACAGTTATTAGTGTCCTTATGTGAAGCACTAAGATAAAAGATTCGATACTTAATTATATAGCGCAGTAGTACGTAATGTCTAATTGTAGAGACATTTGTATATGTTTATGTCCATAATAAGGACACAAATAAAAAAAATATGGTTCACTATTCTTCATCTAAAGAATATGACCTTAATTAGCGTTATGTTTCGTCATAAAAATGTGAGTCATTGACGTGTAGTTCTCTCCGGTTGAGAACCTAATGTCGAGGGTTAGGTATCTCTAAATGAATTGAGTATATATTATGATAGACTAGCGTCATATCTAAATTAAAATATTAAGGAAGGATTTACTAAAGGTATAAGCATAGCACTTAATTATAGCTTCGAGTGATCTCTACCCATTCTATTGTATATTAATAAAATCATGATACCGGATCATACCCAATCAGGAGAGTGTGAAGGTTTTTCACTATGCCTAATTATCCATTAATCAAACTGAGACCTATCATATCACTACCACCAAGACTACAATCAACGATTAGCAATGTATGATGGCCAGAAACATTCCAAAGATATGCTTAAGAATTAAGTAAATATGATCCTTACTTAGTACCATGCTAATCAATATATACTGAGGAAGTTGGTAAATATAGTCACAAAAGCGTAATATTACCGAACTCTTATTTCAATATAAGCCGGGTGTCGGTAAGTAGTAGTCCCGACTCTAAAGCTGCTTCTGGAATAGGAAAGAGTGTATAGATTTATAGAACTACATCATGAGTAGGTATGTGTATGAGTGTGAGAGCTCCTTACGGCATATGAAGCTCGTCTCTTAACTCTCATTCTATCTGTTGCATATGAAATGAGAAACTGCTGTTACTCCATATATCCATCTCACTACTTTATACAATTACGCTAAGTTCAGGTACGTAGAAGATAGATTCCGCTCCGAGTATTCTACCTTCGCGTTTTGTGGATGAGGGTGATGGGTGCTCCTATATTGAGAATAGGATATATATGTTCGGTCTAAAATCGTTACATAAGAAGACGTAATCAATTCGAGTCACGAATACGTTTGAAAACGACGAAAACCTGTGACTCAGAAATCTTACGGGTAGAACTATACAAAGTGGAATCTCATGTATTCCCAAATTATATTTCCAGACGTTGGATATCCTATCATCAGGTCATGATTAATCACTCGCGGAAAAGATCTTATATGGACTTACAAAAATTGGGTATAGAGCGGTATATCCTGAAGCAAGAAGATACTTCACCTATATCTGTAACGGTATTTATTCCAAAGTAGAGATAAAGGGTTGTAGCTAATTTGACTAATGTATGTCCTACGTAGCATCCTTGTTAGTTACTTGACTATCCAGGGATATGATATATCTGTGGAAGTAGTATCACAACTAGATAGCAAGGATGGGAATGGTGCCATCTTCACGTACTTACTTTTTAAAGCACGACATCACAGCATCATGGTCAGTAGGGCCAATTTTGTATTTGATGCCTGAGTTATATTAAGTCATATATACTCAGAATTTTGAGATCTGTATGGAGACTATCACATTCGACAATGCAGCACTGGCCTACTACTGAGCGACCTATCACGATATGCCAGTTGTAACTCGAAGGGCACTTGGAGTACATAATCAAAGAAGCATGCTATCGAGAGAGTAATAACCCTTAACAAATCTCCGCCATGACCCAGAAATTCAAGATGAAAAACTCAAAAGGATATTATAGTCTTGTCTCCTCATTCAATAAGTCACGGACAAAGATAGTTCGAATGTGGTTAAAGCATCATCTACTTACTGCAATGAGACGAGGGAGTACTCGTTGTCACATTCGCAAGATCTCTGTACGGAGAGACCGGCAGTGTTGTGGCATACTGAGTGGAGAGAACACGTTTGCACACATCATATGGAGCTCAAACTGGAGATCTAACTCTATTTTATGACGAGACAGGAAGCACTACAGGCTTTATACCGAGTCTGTCGTGCTCAGAGCAGCATAAAAGCAAGGCTTGTTGGTCTCTAGCGAACTCTAGAGGTGTGGAGGTCGATGGTCGTTTTTTGCAGTCACAACATTATGTCACAGCAAAGAAGCACACCACCGCACACACACACACACACCAACCACATTGGCCCTTAACAACCTGTTGTCTCAATTCTGGTGTCCGGAAGCAAGACACCACTCCGAAGGGTTAATGCACGAGTTACCTCATTCACACAACAACTACACTACACATACATATGACTTATCTCAGTCAAATACTGACTGCGCAGGCCGCATTTTGCAGCAGGCCTATCTTTCGTAGACGTGCGAGACTTACATCACTAGATTCCCAGAGCTAGCACAGATTGCATTCGAGCACACAGCCACTCGGTCTGAGCAGCACTACGAGCACATCACCATGTTTGTTTGTTGGTCGATTGTTGTGAACAGCTACGACACTAACTCACTACATCACACACAACCGACCTACCTATTAGATGATTTCCTGGTCTCCTTAACTCCTTCGGTTTCGGAAGAAATTTGTCTAGATGCTTCCAAAAAAGAGAGGGCTTGAGCTACCATCTCCACAAGAAAGTCTAGAGTTCAATTTTCTTTGGCCTTGCCCCAGGGTACTTTGTCCTTTATCTCCTGGGGTATTTTCTGAGCTAGGAGGGAACCTAGAATGATTGAGCAACTCTTACAATCACCAATCATCACCATCTCCTTATTCTTAAGGGATTCTACATAGCAGAACAAATCTGCTTTAAATTTATACAGGTCCTCATAATTATATTTAGGAGGAGACAGTTCACATAATTTCAAAATAAGCTTTTCAATGACATTGGCTTTGTTACCAAAGTCATTTTTGAGCTGCTTCAGAACAATCTGGTAGTTCTCTCCGACCCGTAAGCGAGTATCCGGAAACAAGTTTCAAGGCATTACCCCTTAAGCAGTCGAAAAAATATTCAAAATTTAATATTGGTCCTTATAACGAAGTCGCACCCCTTACTACTCATTGACTCAAAGCTCTACACATCAAACATCTCAGCGAATATCACACTTACGCGAATTTATCCGTCAACACTCAGTGGTAGCATTCATCAGCTAGAGCAGCCTAAAAAAGACCGAATTAATGCGGTCTAGTCACACTAGACGCACAACAACGAACTTACATCACACGTCATGCAGAGACAGACAAGTACACCATGAACACTTCATTCAGACATCTATCTATTCAATCAGCAGCTTTCAGATACTACATCACACCAACGATCTATCTCATGATCATCTCACTAGCAGTCATCACACTTTCGAGACACTATTTAAAACATTCGGTTCGTCTGCAATGAATATGAACCGTTCAAGGGAGTCTTGAATGATCTTGTCCACTCATCCCGCTACAAGTATTATCACACATCGAGATCGTCGTTTAAATAATTGACTAAGTTGAGGATGACCAGGGGGCACGAGCAGCACAATCAGGAGCTGATAACAATCTTCAAGTTCGGATAAGCACACAGACTAGCAACATTTCATTGAGTCGAAACGTATCTCGAGTCTTTGCGTCCTGATCTCTTTCGTGTCCGTTGAATCCACATTATCCAATCTAGAAATGTCAACAACACGATGTGCAACTAACTCATCGAGGCTCACACGACTCACACGAGCGAGACTAACAGCAAAGACGAGCATTCTGCTTCTGCACACAGAGATGTCATCACCGATAGTCACTATCTACACACTCATCTAGAGCATGTTTTCGTTCCGAACGAAAACTCCTCTCTTCGATGCCTCCTGATTGAAATTCTCATGGGCTAGGGCCCCTTGGCTCCCTTTCGTCTGTCATAACCTTTTATTAATTAAAACCACCAAAAAGGGCAAGTATAATACAAACATATTAAAGCACTTTCACCAAAGAAACTGCGTTTTGTGTCTGTCTGTCTACTGTAAACCAATAAAATACAGACAAACAAAAAAAAAGAAAAAAATATATATAAAAACCACAATACAGAGACAAGATAACAACAATATGTCTGCTTCTCACAGCGTATGTATATGAAATATTAAAAAAAGGCGAACTTATCTACCACTATACGCTACATCACATTAATATAGATCTTTAAGTATGACTATATACACAACACTAGGAAGAAAAGGCATACATATAATATATACAAATAATAATAATAATATAATAATAAAATAATAATAATAATAATAATAATAATACATAATATAATACAATAATTAATAATAATAATATAATAATATAATTATAATATAATCTATGACACACACAACACACACACAACACACAAATAAACTGCTAACACACAACAATAATAACTACAACAATAATAATAATAACTACAATAATAATATAATAATAATAATAATAATAATAATAATAATAATGAATACAATAATAATAACTAGTAGAATAATAATAATAAATAATAATAATAATATAATATAATAATGACTAAAATAATAATAATATAATAATAATAATAAAATCACACACACAACACTAACACAACATATAATAATACACAGTAATTGTGGAGCTACACATAATATAAAAATAAGTAATAATAATAAGGGCAAGACAAGAAAGAACAAAAAAAAAACAATAAAAGGCAGACACAGCAATGAAATCAGGCTACAAACACACAACAATCACAAAAAAAAAAAACAAAAGAAATACAATTTATTAACACACCTCTTATAGTCAAACATGTGTTTGTGAATGTGCATTAAAAGGAAGAAAGGTTTCGAGTTCATTCGTACTGAATGAACTGCTCTAAGAAAGAAAAGAAAAAAAATCTACTCCATCTAACACCTTTCGACAACCAAGAAAATAGCACCATTAAACACAAAAACACAATAAATTTAAAATAAATTCAAACAAATTAATTATCTACAATTTTTAACACAATTTCTTGCACACATACTATTCGACAATCTGAACAGGGGCGACTAATACAATTCAGGTCTTAAAGTACAAGTTCCCGCATTTCACTCGATACACACTACAACATCAAACACACACCACAGCACACATCACACACAACAAACTCACGAATTAAAGGGAATATGACTATCAGCAACTATTTCTTCATTGGACGTCGCGCGTCATCAAAGTCCCCGCGAAAAAACCGGGAGAAAGGGACAAAATCAGCAGCGTCGACACGAACGGAGCACGATTGGGTTAATAACAAGTGGCTGCGCTAAAGGCAGAGGTCACCACACACGCACGACGCACAACATCACACTACAAAAATGAGGTTTCAACCGCCGGCACTGCGATGTGCGAACGGGGGTGGGGGACTAGGTATTAAAAACGTTGAGCGAGCACAACACTACGAAATTTGCTGTTTAACCTACGATAAATTGGGGAGATATTGAGCGAATAAAAGGGGTAATATGCAGCCCCCCTCAACACTACACACTACACTCTCTTAAATATTTTATTCCCCTTTTTTTATAAACTAAGTTAACGGAGTAATTCGACTTCTTTTGTTGTATATACAATCCACATGTAGGTACGGCTTTATTACAGGATAGCACACACAAACAAACAAATAATAGATATAAATGCCGTGGTACCATCAAAAAATAAATGTATAATACTAATGCGAATATAATTTCATCGATCAAGTATGAACAGGAAGGCCTCCTTGGCCTCCCCTTTCTAGTGATCCTTGTAAACAACAGGGCGTACACGACCAAACAATCACACAACACACATTCACAATGCACAAATATCACCAAACTACAGAAGCGGAGAACCCTCTTTGGAATATACAGAAATTCCCAGAATTCTTCCAAGGAAATAATGGTAGGCTCACGTTCATCTTGCACACACCACACACACACACACACACACACACACACACACACACACACACACACACACACACACACACACACACACACACACACACACACACACACACAACACACACAAAAAAACAACAACACATACACACACACATCACACTCCGGCGGGGATACGAGTGTGATGTGATTCACACACCACACACAGTGGACACCACACCACACACACATCGCACACACACAGCAGCGCACACACCACCAGCACACACACATCACACCACAACACACCACACACACAAACACAACCACACACAACCACACACACACACACACACACACACATACATTTAAAAAAAAAATAACCTGCCAAATGTTTATAATATGGTGGGAAAATTTACAGTACCAAAAATAAATGTTTGTAGGCACTTTAAAAAAATTGTTGAATTAATTCACTATTAGTTCACTAAACAAACAAAAGAAATTTTTGTTTTGGTCAACTTGCCCTCTCCACAGCAAAAACAGACTCCAAGAAAGAAAATCATGTTCTTGAGATAAAACGGATTCAAAAAAAATGTTCGAAACTGTGCTTGACTTCGTCTTGTTGTCCAGAGAAATATTATTATTAGTTGAACTTTTGAAAATAGTAATTTGAAATAAATAATTTTATCAATTTCATTTGATGTAATAATTCAAACTAGATTATTTAATTAAAGTAAAAGAAAACTAAATCTGACGAATAAAAAGAATAAATCCGAATGTAAAGTGAATGAATCGAACACTTGAAAAATTTGAAAAAAATGAAATGTAAAGAGAAATCGAACGAAGAGAAAAGGGAATCAGACAATAGGAAAACTGCTTGTCATGTTCGATGGTAATAAAAATGGGAATGGATCTCATGTATATAATTTAGTTTTCTTTCATGAAAAATGTTGAAAATCAAGAGAATGCTGAGAATCGAATTTAAGCCATTTAATTAAATTTAGTTTTCTTTCATGAAAAATGTTGAAAATCAAGAGAATGCTGAGAATCGAATTAAAACATTTTCACAGTTTTAATATGGATAATTTATTTATCACCTGTACTCCCACTTCAGAAAAGTCTTCACTGAACCATTGTTAGTTGGTATATAGAACCGTTCTATTTTTGACCAGTCCAATGCAAATGTATTTTTTACAGGTTCTGTCGAACCCTTCAAAATCTTTAGTAATTGAGCGAAAATCTAAGGGATCAAATCCTTCAAAACTGTATTCTGATTTATTCTCATCCTTATTTGTTTAGTTCAAATTGTTAAATTCTGCTGGGGTTTTGTAAAAGCACTTTAAATGCTCATTATCATATTATCATTATCATATGCTTTCTTGACCATATAAGGTCCATAGTATTTTTTAGCCAATTCTTTTAATACCAAGTCTCCCTCTTCTTTGAATGGTTTGTTTTTCTTTTCTCTCCAGGTGGACTCTGTAGTTTCTATTTTCTTTACAATATTTAAGAATAAACTAGCATGTGTTTGGTGAATATCGCGATGGTAACTATGATTATAAACTTGAACCATTTCGCCAATCTGCAAATCCCATTCACTGGTGACATCCAACATTCATATCATATTGACAAAATCCTATTAACTCTTTCTACGATTCCATTGGTGGACGGTATATTTGCTGCTGTTAGTTTATGCTGAATATTTCTTTGCTCCAGGAATTGATCAAAAACATTATTCCAAAACTCTGACCTGTTATCCATTTGAACATCCTTAGGGCCTTTTAAGAATGTTAACATTTTTAAAAGCACTCAAGACAGTCTCAGCTTTCTTATTGAGTATGGCTATTGCCACCAACCACTTTGAATATAGGTCAATGTCAACTAACAGATACTTATTTTTCTGTGCAGTCATTGGCAACTTTATTAAAGTAGACAAAATACACCTTGACAAAGGTATTAATGTTGCACCTTTGATCCTACAAAGTGAAGCTCCCACAGATGTAGCAGAAGATATCTGTGTCATTACGGCATCTCCTTCTTTTGGATGTTGTAGCCATTGTTAGATCACAACCTGCAAATGAAAAAATTACAAACTGTGATATGTACATTAAATGATTGTATATGTAATAATGTAATAAATTGTGAAATGTACATAAAATATTAATAAACACACTATTGTCCAAATACAACACCATCTTTTATCACTAAAGCAGTCACTGACTCGCAACAACTTGCAATCATCAGTGACAGTGTTAATTTCGGGTAAAATCCATGAAAATGGGGTTTGCCAATTGCATAGAAATGGGATGTGATATAGCATCTGAGATCAGGATTTGGAATCAGCATACTGAATTGAGGAGAACAGCTGAAAAGTCCATGAATTTTTTTTTGTAGACCAGTGTTATTAATGAAGAGAAATTATTATTATTATTATTATTATTATTATTATTATATAGAAATTAGAAGTAAACTAAGATGTTAATGAATAACAGGAAAACTTTCTATGTATTAATGCGGTTCTTAATGTATTTACACATTTAAATAAGAATGAAGTGAACATAATTTAATTCTTCCTTATTATAAATTAAACATAAAATAATAGAAATTTTGAAATATACTTTTTTCAACTAATCGTATCATCAAAATTTATTATAATCATCATCGTCAAAAAATTTTAATCGTCCCATCACTAATATATATATATATATATATATATATATATATATATATATATATATATATATATATATATATATATATATATATATATATATATATATATATATATATATATATATATATATATATATATATATATATATATATATATATATATATATATTAGGGGAAAAACTGGAACCAGGTTCCGGCCGGAACTTACCAGAACTTTCTACTTTTTTCAAATGTCTTTCTTAAAAATTTAATTAATACTACATCACTATTATATAAAAGAAGAGAAAATTGATATATATGATCAAATATATATAAAATGACCTCGACCTACATACTTTCGAAAACTTTAACACTTTGATTGCCAAGCAAGTCGCACATATATGTGCTATCGTGATGATTTTATTTTATATTTACGCCCATATTTGTGCCAATGAAGAGCACTTTGTTTGAGTCTTCGTCGCATGAAACTGTAGAAGGTCACATGCAGACTATATGGTGCCAAAGATAGCACTAAGGAAACTTTAAGACAGTCCTGGGTCAGGTTACCTCACTGAAGCTTTATGTCATATGGTAATGGGAATATAGCAGAGCAGCATATATATATATATATATATATATATATAGATATATATATATATATATATATATATATATATATATATATATATCTAGAAGCATATAACTTATGTACTAATGGAGCCAAAGTTTAGTGTAAATATTTTTCTTTTTTTTTTTTTAATATTATTTTATTATTTTACTTAAAAGATTATAATTTTAAGTATTTGAGCCTTAAAGTACAAAAAACATTAGGAAATAGATGTCACAATGTATGTGCGACAGGGTCTGTCGCACACATGTGTGAGACATGGACCAATGTCGCACATATATGTGTGACACGGCTGCTGGTGAAAAAAAAAACAATAAAAATTAAATATCTCGGTAAATACTTTGTACCTTTACGAATTTCAGCTACCATATGATTTCATTAATCATAACCTATATAAAAATGCAAAAATCTTAACGTGGCCTCCGGAGCCACCTGATGCATCTGTGGTAGCAAAGGTAATAAAGGAACAATGATTTTAGAGAATTCAACCTATAGTTTAACACTTAGGTTGTGTAATTTTTTTTTTTTTTTGACAATTTGCTTTTTAATTATTATTTTTATAAAATTAGTAAATAATTAATTATTATCTAATTAATAATAAGTTTAGTAAACATAATTATTATTTAGTTTAATGTGTTGTTAATATGAGAGGAGATATTATTATCGATATATATATATATATATATATATATATATATATATATATATATATATATATATATATATATATATATATATATATAAATATATGATACTGTATAATATCCTTAATATCTAATTATTGATTTTATTAAAAAATGACTCTAAACCTATACTTTGATGAACTTTAATAATATAGATTAAATACATTATTAATTGGTATACCTACCTTTATAATTAATTTAGAAATATAAATAAAAAAATAAAAAAAAGCTAAACCCACTAAAATAATTTTAATGATTAAACTATTAATTTAAAATAACCCTGTTTAGAACTTGGTAATCAGATAAAATGAACTAAATAGGTATGGCTATGAGTTGATATACACATACACATATTATAGATACATACATACATTATTAAAAGAAATTGAATCTTAAAGTGAAACTACTACAAACAAAATATTAATCAAACCATACAAAACAAAAAATTTTAAAGATTCCATAATTTTTACAAAATTATATATTTATTTAAATATTGAAATGTTTAGTAAGAAAATAAGTTGCTCTCCATGTTGTGGAGTTAATTAAGTTAATGTGATCTCTATCCTCAAACACGTTACCCGCTTCTAAAAAAAAGCTTTTTAAAAAGCTTTTAAACTTTGAAGACCCGCAGAACTTTATATAGTATATCTTCCTATTACTAATAATTTATCAATCAGCACCAAATCTCTCTTTGGCTTATAGAACTATGAGTTTCACAAAGGATTATGATGTAAAGATGTGTCAGTTTTTTTCATAAGATAGATTTTAAGATCCATGACAAGATAATAGATATATATACATATATATATATATATATATATATATATATATATATATATATATATATATATATATATATATATAGTCTAATATTTTAAAGTTTGTTTACAACTATTAATATAATTTGAATACAAAAGTGGTTCAATCAAATCTCAAATGCACCCCCACCAACCTTCTTTCCCAACTTCCTTCTCCCTAATAAGAGATTTTATAATGGATTATATACTTTTTGCATTAGTATTGAAATTCAAATATAGGAAGGTTGTGGTTGAGAGAAACATCAAATTTTCTGCCTTTTCGAGAGTCTGTTTCTCTTTTATCATATATTACCCAACATTGCTAAATACTTCAATTTGGAACACTAATTGGAGGACAGGCCAATTCCCTGCAAGTTTACTCAAGCGTGGGTAAATATTGCTTAACTTTCCACCAACTGATAGGATCATAATTTTTATTTTATCTTTTTCTTGCGATAGTTTTCAACTCACAAAATAACATCTTGGTAACATGATACTTTTCCACCACTACTAAGTTGTAGAAATTCTTCCAGCAAACTGTTATTGATTTGTTTGTAGAAGGTGATTCTGTAGATTTCGTTTTTTTTCCTTAAAAGGGATGGCGAATTAATAGACTGTTCAAGTTTTCAACTGCAACACAAAGTGACCATTTAACTTGTTCTAATATTGTTACAAAAAAACTACCTTTATAACGGGATCAAGTAAGTTGGTAAATAGTAATGAAGGTTCTTAACCTCACAGAACCAAAAGCATTTTTATAGCTATAGTTTTATTACACTTTATCTTTAAACTCAATAACATTTTGGCCTGAAGATAATTCAAAATACTTCTGAAAGGAGATTTAATGGTACATCATTACAAGTTTAGAGGCCTGACTTTTTTGGTACTTTCAAACGGTTTCACAGCTGCTGATGTGGTGGATATGTCAGCTTCTGTCTGTGATGGTTAATCTTGAACATAACTCAGCTACATGTGAGGTCCTTGTTACACACTTTCCATCTACACCAAATGATTATAAATGAGCTGAGATGAGGAGCACAACACACAGTTGAGTCGATGAGTCCCATGTCTCATTTAAAGTTTGCATCTGATTCTTTACTAATCCACAATAATGATCACTAAGATCCGTAGGGCAAAGTGGATGGATCTCTAATAATAAAGGGATGTTCCGCTGGATGACATGATACACTGGCACTACTGTATGGACAGACGATCCCTAGATACTCAGAGAGACTCCACTCTGTTAATCAGACAAGTTTTAAGTAGAATATGTAAGGTGTAGCGGAAGTTGAAAAGTTCCGGTTCCGGTTGGAACTTTTCCAAGGTTTCGAAAGCCTGTCTTCGCCAGAACCAAAATTCTGGTTCTGGTACATCCCTAATATATATATATATATATATATATATATATATATATATATATATATATATATATATATATATATATATATATATATATATATATATATATATATATATATATATATATATATATATATATATATATATATATATATATATATATATATATATATATATATATATATATATATATATATATATATATATATATATATATATATATTGTGGAGAGGTACTCTCTGTGGAAGTGGAAAGAACATCTATACAGAGCTGAATAATAGATTAAAGAGAATTATTATGAAATTTTTACGAAATATTAGGAATTAGGAGAAAATGAAAAAGAAATAGTATCTACCTGATGGTGATATCTTGAAGGCTTCTTCGCAATTTAACGAAGTCCAAAGCCTATATAGATTTGTTCAGGCTTTGGAATAAAAGGACCACAGTTCTGTTCTACTCACATGTAATGTGGAATGTAGAAGATCACTTGTAGAAGAATGTGTTTAGGAATAGGAGAATAAAAGAGAAGTAAAAGAATAGGTTTTTACATTTATACCTGCAAAAGTAGAAGAGTATTATGTTATATTTACATTTATCTAAGTGAAACTATATTTTAGGATATGGACTAAGGTTTTTATATCAGACACCAGTGCTGTTTGAAGTATGATTATACAGTAATTAAGGTTACTTTCAGATGAGTATCTATATGTGAGATTGTTACGGTATATAATATATATATATCAAAACAACCACACAAAGGAAAGACAACTTACTTTTAATGATTATTTAGAATTTTAATGATATGATAATTTTATAAATATATGGTGTTAAACACACTGACGGGTGACTTAGTTGATTTGATAGTCACAAGTTGGTTTAATAAAAATTAAGTACTTTAACTTAGCTTTGATAAGACTTTTTATAGATAGACAAATAAAGTCCTAAGTTTTATTCTCTTTTTGTTCAAAATTCTATGATGGACATAAAACAAGTCGTCTGACAAAAAAGCAATGTTCAAAACATGAGGTTGAGACCCAAATATAAGAACTAAAAATAAAACTTCTGGAGTAAGATCATCAAAAGGTCAAGAATTGACCTCAAGATAAAAACTTGACCTAAAACAAAAATCCAGCCAAGGATAAAGATGACCTAAAACAAAAACTTCTGGAGAATTGACCTAAAACAAAAACTGGAAACAAAAATCCAGCCCAGGATAAAGACCCCATAAAAATATAGGTAAAATTAGATTCATACTTTTTAAGAACATTTATGTATTATTTGTTTAAATATTAAACTATTAATTAAATTAAATTATTTAGATATTAAAATAGGACCTGCCTTCATAGCATAAAGATGTCTGCTAGAGTCTGTAATGAATCAAGAGGAGTCAAGTTTTGACCTAATATCAACTTTTTGGGAAGTACTGTAATCAAAAAGGTACATGAGTATCATTACTTGTTCTATTTAATCTTTTAATGTTATATTTATTTAAATATAGCTTAATCTTAGGTTAAAAACATGATCCACTGACCTGCTATAACTGTGATCCTAATATGGATATGTACAAGTGTTTTCTATGTTCATAGACACGTCAATATTAAGAAATATAAGAAATCATCTATATTACCGATACTAATTATTGTCCGTTTAAATTATTAAAAAACGTAATTATTTTGATCCAAATAAATTATTATAGATAATATAAAAATGTAGAGAAAATTTATTTAACTCCGTTTGATTCGAAAATAATTTACAAAAAAATAAATCAAATTTAAAATACGCGAATTTAAAAGAACAAACGCATTACGTCATACCTTTATAAGAACTTTTACCTTTATTTTTGCATTTCTTATCAGTTACCAGAAATTTTAACCATAATTTTGAATCACCCTATATATATATATATATATATATATATATATATATATATATATATATATATATATATATATATATATGAAGTGGCGTAATGAAAAACGCTACCTTCAATGATAATGCGAAAACGTTAAACACCCAAATTCCAACTGAACGTGCAACAAC
>JABUQX010045830.1:0-39012 GCA_015478945.1 Trachelipus rathkii
AGTTACTTAATACTATCCACTCATATTTATTATATATTTGATTTTTTACTATACATATGGCACTATATCTACCCTAAGTCGTATATATATATGTATATTTTTATGCCTTTATATGAGGTGTTATGTATATAATAGCATGTATCTTAGTACTTGATGCTTCATTATATATATATATATTATCAAAATGTATTACTATTTAATTATCTAATTACTATCTATCTATATTAATAACTATATCTATTAATTATTTCCTTTATTATATATTCATACTTTGTCCTCTACCTCATATGTGTTCATTCTTCCAGGTACGCCACTTGAATATATTAATATATTATCTTATATATATATATATATATATATTCTATATATATATACTATTAATATCATATATATATATATATTATTATATTATATAAGAGATCCTTATTTCAAACTTGAATTATATTCTTTATTCATATATATCTATTATAATAATATAGGTGGATATTTGGTTTTAAAGTAACCACAACTAATCATTCGTCTCATATCTCAATATATAACTCTACAAATAGCTACAGTGGTAAATAGGAATACATCGTTGGATTATCCTGTGCAAAATTTTATTTGCGATGAAAACTGTAAATAAAAAAAAAAAAAAAACTCATATCAAATCAACAAAGCTCTTGTAGGACAATAGCTACTACAAACAAGCGAAAAGTGGAGTACATTTGTTGGAGATCCTTGTATCCAAATTTTATCTTACCGAGAAGAATGCAAAAAAAAAACACCTAGTTAATAAATAGGATAGAGGCAAGTTTCTTAAACAGGTCTAACGAGTTTAATTATATTGGACATAGTTTATATTTATGCCTTGAGTAGGGTGTTGCCCTTGTGCTTTTTTATTTATTTTTTTTCATTTTTTTATTTTTATTTTGTATGTAATATGTGATATCATTACACATGTGCTCAATTGTTAGGTGTGGTTCTCGAAGTCCCGTGATCCGGGGAACAATCTGTGGGGTGGTTGATCGTTTTTACTCCTCTATACCCCTCTCTGTTATATGGGTGAGTGGTGTCTCGGAGGAAATCTCCCTCTGTGTCATTCGACACTCCTCAAATACCGAACCCATGACGCGGGGATTCCTGCGTAGAACGCGACGCGTCCCGCGGATGGGGTGGTGTGTGAGGGTAATTAGTTCCTATCCTTATTATTCCTAGTAGTTTTACCCGGAGGAGCCGAGTAGTACCCCCGAATATGCCCTGCATCTGGTTGCGGTATTAAACCTTGGGGTTATATTACTATTAGTAAAAAAAAAAAGCAATAATATTATAGAAAGTCTTATTTATTTATTAAACGATGTAACCAATAAAAAGGTTCTCTTAACTATGAGTCTATCTAATTTATAGTTATATATTATTATTTAATCATTATTTTTTTTATTTTTTTTTTTTTGTTGTGCTGAGTTGTTTTACCTATCTGTTTCTTATTCCAGGATTCCAAAAAGTTCGTGATTCTCTTATCGTGAGTCTGTAAGTTTATTTGAATATGTCCATGTATATATATATTATGAGTATATTTTTTTTTCTTATTGTTATTATTTTTGTTATTTCAACATTGCTTCCGGCACATAATATTTGTAACTCTTAACAGCATTCCCTATCAGATGATTGCCTGTATCGTGTCTGTGTCTTTTGTCTTCCTCGCCATATCGGGCCTCACGTTGTGGAATTTGTGCGTCTATATTACATGTTTCAACATTTCATTTGTAGATACACGTATTGCCATGTATTGCTTTACCGACTTTTATTCTTAACCAACTTTTCACCATATATATATATATATATTATTATAAATTAACAAACAGAGTTTAGCATGATTTATTTTAGCAGAATTTTGAGTGTTGAACGTCATCAGCTGCTGGTCGTATTGCCCTTGATGCTTAATAATATAATTTATATTCCTACTATAACAAACGTCCGTATTTATATATACATAATGTTATACGCATATACCTTTATCCTGTTTTAAGTGTGCTTATAGTTATAATATATACTATGAAGCACGTAGTGCTAAATTATATTATATCCCGCATTACGTGACCTAACCGAAATAATGGGAAGAGTTGCTATTAATCAGATTATTATTATTATAGCATCATTTTGTTGACTTTATAAAATTATTTCATAACATATCCATAATATACCCATATAAATTATATTACATATACTCATATATAATTATCCTTATATATATATATAATATATTATATCATAGATCACTGTGGTATGCTTGTTACTTTCTAGTATAACTAATAGCTCCTTAATCTTTCTCTTTAATATATCTATATAATTACTATTTATGTCTCTTCATCATTCACATTACTATCACTATTTTACTTATGGCTCACTTTATATAGTTTACAGTATCGATATACTATCTATATATATATATATCTGTATAATATCTATATATACTAATCTATTATGGTCAGTCCTACTAGCAGAGCCACCATATTACCTATACTTTTTATAAATACTAAAATCAGCTACCCCGGAAAAAGGAATACATTGCTGGAATGCTGGTAAAATTTTGTTCTAGGAAAATGTTAAAAAAAAAAAAAAAAAAAAAAAAATACAATAGCTTAACAGGGAAAAGAAATACATTTTTGGAAACATTGGTAAAAGTTTAGTCAGGAAAATGTAAAAAAAAAAAAAATATTGTTTATAATATAGTAATATGAGAAAAAAAAGCCTATTAAGAGCTTTTTATACGTACTCGTTAAAAATAAATATTCTTTCTAGTATAGTTAAGTTTTTTTTTTAACTTAAGAATTACCCCAAGGGTATACCGAACCGATGGCAGGAAGTCGGGGTCTCTCGCCTTCCGGGGAACTAACGGGTGCAGGACTATTTCCCCCCCTCTCCGGGGAGGGTCCCCGCTCCGGAACCCCCTCTCCTTGGTATTTGGGTGTTCGCGGGGGTTCCTCCGCCCCTCCCCACGGGGTATGGAAACAAACGTCCCCCCTGTGTTCCCCCGTCGGCTCGAGCCCCCTACATTGCGGTTTATTACGTTTTTTCTTCATTAAAATATTCTATAAATTTCATGTAAATCGGGATGGAGGATATAATTTGATAGGGAGCAATTTTTTTTTTTTTAAATTAAGGTTGCCAAAATTTCATTAAAGATTGCAACATAAATTGCTTTTTTATATTGTGCTTCTTTTAAATTTATTATTTAATCTGTTATTTCATTTTCAAAAATTTTACTAAGATAAAAAAAATTACTTTTTCCTGTAACTATTGTAGTTTTTTGAGATATGGATTGTGGCTCTTCTAGAGGCTGGCAATATATATATTAATATATATCATATATAATATATATATAATATATATACTTATTATATATATATTATATATATATATATATATATATATATATTATAATAAATATATATAATATATATAATATATATATATAGATTATATATATATATTATATAATATATATATATAAGTATATATATATATATAATATATATATATTATATATATATTATATATATATATATATATATATATATATAGTTATATATGTGCTATGTATAGGCTTATATTATCACCCTATATAATTTGATGATATACTATTATATATATAATTATATATACTATAGCCATTATACTAGGTATATATATATATGGAGCAGAGTGCTCTATAGATCAGTTATGAAGCTTTTAGAAAATGGATAATAAAATGTTTAAACTGGAAAGAACAGAATATGTAGAGGCTCGGCGAGAGTCTGATAGAGAAAAGGAATGGGAAACAGAAACCATCGCTGGGTAAAGCTAAACAATATTCGAGGCAAACACGAAGTTGGAAGAAGATGTGACAGGCGTAAGAAGACGCTCTGGTTTTTATATATAGCTCTAGAATTCACACTGAAAGAGCTGTGGAACGACTTGCTCCTTAACACAAAGATGGCAACGAGCATATAAAAGGTGCCGAAAAAAATGCCTGGCGGAGTGCGCGGCTAAATCGTAGGTTGCAAACCAAATGGGGGAGATTGGACGATGTGTGCCTTCAGAATGCGAGGAGATTCATCGAGTATTTGTTTTGCAATCCTATGGTTCTGGTCATGTGAGCGTGTGACTGCGCATCTGATAGTCCCTACTGTCAATTAACAGGTGCCAGAGAGAGGGCTAATTTGTCATGCGAGATCCTCACTTTGATTGTTTGGATTAATTAGTGACATGGGAATAAGAGGAGGAGTGGACTTGATTAATCACGGAAGTAGAGGAGACGATTAGGTTGAGCTGTTGTACACAGGTATGAAGAACCGCGCAAACAGTCGCGGAGGGAACAAGTATGGAGATGAGTTTTGTCGGAGATGCTGGAATGGAAGATTCGTAGTTTAGAGTCGATAGGGTACCAAGTACGGTCTTAGATTATTAATTAATTCTGTGAACAGGTGCTGGAGTGCTATTTAATGATGTGGTGCCTGTGTAGAATGGATGTAGTAGGGTCACTCAATCTGCCCCATCATACTCGTATAACAATATATCTACACTAGAAGATAAAATCAGAATAGTGGAACTATATGAGGATTGTCATTTATTATGTCGCTACCCTGTCGAAGAATTTCTCATTGAAAGTGATATTTATCTGACAGATAAGCTGTAGGGATGGGTGATCGCGCAATATCACCAAAGCTCGTAATGAGTGCAGCGAGAACTGAGGGTTTTTACATCCGTGGGGGCATATCGACTTACAGGTGCCCTTTAGAATGTGGACTGATATTGTGCACTTTTGAAAAGTGTGAGAGAGCTTGAGTGGCTGGTATGAGTAGTTGAGGGATTAGAGCACCGGTAAAAGCATTCAATGTGCTATAACTCTGTGCAAGCTTTCTCTATAGACATCAGTAAAAGCGTGTCTGTTCCATGTGTTAGAATGATAGTGCCAAGGTCTAGAGTTATGTGTAAGAGGGAACTGAGGAAGAAATTTGAGAATGATACATATTCGTGAGATTAAGTGATATCCCCTTTGAAATAGTTCTCTAAGCAGTATTATATAATCACAGTCAGAGTCAATGATGTTAGATCAGGAAGCCAATTTGTTCAGCAGATAAAAGATCTATATGTACTTTACCGGTGAGGGTCAGATGCACTTGGTTACTATATGTCATCTCATACACTAGAGAGTGAAAGCTATGGGAGGTCACATATGTGGCTCTATCCAATTCTTTCATTAATTATATACAATGGACAGTTATGCGGCCTGGATTACATCGGTGAGGGAATAGTAAGTGGGAGGAAATACAGTATAAGTTGGATACTACGTTTTAGTGGATGACTTGGTGTTATATGATCCTAGCACTCAAAACAAGAGAGACTTCTAGTCAAGAATTTAATTCTGGGAAGGATTTGGATCGTTCAATGAAGTTGGAGAGTAAGTGAGTGATTAAATGAAGTGATAAACGCTATGGGAAGAAACCAGCGTGATATTGATTGGAGGTGGTGGAGATGTCTACTTGAACGGTGTATAGTTTTAAGTGGGAAATGTAGGCTGAGGACAAAATACGGACCCTAAGTTTTAAATAATTTGGGGGTGCATCACTATATCGGTGATAAGGAAAACTAGTACAATAAATCGCTTTGAATAATCTAAATAACATAGAGAATTGGGATATATATTTATATGGGATAGCTACTCATTACTTTATAGACCTATATCTTACTAGATAATTAAAAAAAGGAAGTACACTGTTGTTGTCTTTGAATAGTAAAAGAATGTAAATCTTCAACGACGAGTCATTGTATATAAGATGGTGGATACTACACAAGTAACGAGGCCAATACTTGACGTTAATTCGGACATTCAGAAGCTTGGAGCTCTATTAAATGCGATTACTCTACTCATGGCTCAATGCAAGTTTAGGGGGCATTGCTCGATGATGCGCTATGCGTTTATGTGTACTGATTTAGAGGAGTAACACAGATAGCAGTATCAGGAAGCTAGATGAAGGTACGCGTTCCGGTCTCGCCGCGTATCTTGGGCGTGAGAAGCCGTGGTAGACTCATTGTGGAGCGATGCGCGCGACACGCTCGCCTGTTGGCTCACCGCGACATTGGTTCCAACCGTTAGGATATGATGCGCAGCCAACGAGTAGCCTCTCGACTCGAAGAGGTATCTGGAAACTCGGAGGTATGGGAGGGAGGAGAACGCGCGAGAGGGGAAGAGTCGTTACAGTTCACGCTACTGGAGCCGAACAACTGTTGCTAGCCGTGGCAATTCGAGATGTAAATGAGAGAATGGAACAATCACAGAATGCTGGAGGATGCTACGCTGACAGACTTGGCATGCCCGACAGAGTAATTGTCTCGATGAAGTTTCCGTTGCATGAGCCATATCTGAGCAGATCGACAAGTGCATCTATATGCCATCTGGAGATTGGTGTGAAAGGTGATATACTATATGGCCCTTTATGTTTTAGAGAGTACCCGATCCTACTAATCCTATCCTACCTCAAGGTTATTCCCTTATCGTACTATAATTTAATAAACGTAACTAGGGATATACTTATACCGAGATAATAGTATATACCTATTAATAGCCTATATATTATTTATACTCACCTAATTAACTGGGCGCTATGACCGTGATTCACCTGATTAGCTATTCCTCATTAGAGCTTTTTATTAAATATTTGATGCTCTAAAAAGCATTGTCGATATTTTAAAGAGATGAAATTATAATGAATGTATGTGCGAGGTAAAGTATCCAAAAGGAACCTATATTAAGTACTAGTATGCCGGTATATATATATATAGTATTATATACATTATACTACTATATATAGTTGAAGCCTACCCTTAGACATCTGATATACGTATCACTTTAGAGTTAGTACAGCTATTATATCGTACACTTATAGAGTCCTTAAAATTATACTATTATCCTATAGAAATCTACCATTTTATACTTTAGCATTTATAACACTACTTATCGGTATATTGGTGGAGTACACGGTCGGCATAATATATATCGTATATATATATATATATATATATAACACGGCACGGTTCTCTCTTTTCTTTCATGCTCGCGGTATATATATACGTACTTATATATCATGAAGACGTTAGAGCGTCACGTGAGATACGTAATGGGTTTGGCCAGTAGCGTCAGCGTGAGTTCATTAGTGAGATTCTAGTATCATCTATACGAGTGGGTGAGATTATTCACTGAGATATTAAGTGATACGGTGAGGTAACGTATACGTTAGGCCGCTATATACATCACTATAACTTAGTATTTATTTTTTAAGCTCAGTTGAGTTCTTTATGTTAGCTAGACAATATATATTATCGTATGAGTGAGAGTCCTCCCGGTATACTAATAATATACCGGTTAATACCTCCTTATAGATATAGATCTTAGCGTACTATAACATATTAGTTATCATTTATAGGTATATTATCTAATTTACACATAACCTTTGCTCATGACTTATTACTAACTGGTCCATTACGACTATATATCCGTTAATACTATATTATAATACTATCAGTACTTATCTTTTGAGTCAACGTTAGTTTCAGTTATCTTATTTCCTTTAACCTATACAATCTTCTTCAGTTGTATAGCGCGGACTACGAGAGGTACGTAATTATCATATAGTTTATTAGTCATACTATCGGTGAGTCATAGGGAGCATATCATTTCCTTACTCATATATCACTTTATACCTATATCTACTATTTAGTATTTGAGTATTGTATCGTATTATATATTTTATTATATTATCATAGGTATATATCCATAATAACTGAGTAAAAGCTTGGAGGGGTACCCATTAAGTAAGACTAGTAACCAGTTTCGAAGTTTGCGAAAAGGGTATCTGTGGAGACCAGTATGAGATATATTGAAAGTGAAGGTGAGTATAATTATTTTTATACATTTGTGAACATAAACTCATGTATATCCTTTAGGTCAGCGCCAGACTTTATACAAAGCCACGCGACCAAATGTCAAATAAACTATAGTGTGGCTAGCTCTCTATTTTGTCTTCTATACATTATGTACAATGACATAAATGTCATCACTTTTGGTTTGTGTGGTAATTTAATCTTTTTGTAAATAACACTACTTCGAGACACGGAGCGAATCCGCTATTCGGACTTCTGGCATTCGGATTCAAAGCTTTTAATATGGATTCGGATTCGAAAATTTCCACGAGAATTTTCACAGACACGGATTCGGATTCGGATTCGAATCCCAACAGCACTGCTTGTGATTCCGAGAATCGGATTTCGGATTCTAGAGGGGCTACTCACCTTTGTTTCTCCCCAACCTTGAGTCTTGCACTCTTTTTAACCCCGGCCGATACTTCGCAGTCATGTGGCTCTCGATTTCTCGCGAGAGCTCAATGTGAGAGGTGTCTCCTCGGATTCGCTCTTCATGCATTTGGCTATCGCCCTATGCGAGCGTAGCAGATTATTCATTTACTCCCTTCATTATCTTATATCATTTAGTGTACTGTTACTTACTGAGCTTATATCAGCATCAGGGCACTCTTCCTAGGTAGTATTTCAGCTGAGGGTTTACATATGCCAGTTCTGTTCTTGCTTTGCACACTACACTTTGGACCGTGTATTCATCTTGTGAAGTTTACTTGTGCTCCATCATAGTCTTACATCGGCACACTGTCCGGCGAGGTCCGACCTCGTATGCCGCCCACCACGATTGGCATCACCGTTTGTCTTTCTCTTGCTGCACTTGCCTTTTTCTTGGGGAAAGCAACAAGGGAAGGCTTGCCTCGTTTTGCACTGTATGTGTATCTATTAACTCCCTTCCACTATCACCCGAATAGGGGGAGGGTTCGCCACGTAGCGCATATACCTCTGAGGCGGTTTCGATTGATGTCCGATCAGTGCTGCTATTTTATTTCTATTGCTTTCACACGCCTTATCCGGTTCATTTTCCCAGTCTTTCTAAATTCAGAATCTATCCCCCACCACACTCTGCTTCGAGATATCGAGCTCAAGAGGAGCTGTGTGTGTGCTCATAGTTGCTGAGTGAGACCTCTTCCCGGAGGGAGGTTGGTCAAGAATTTATCGGTTCTCTTCGCCTCTCTGAGCATTTCTACAGCTGGGTTGCCGCTGGCATCGATTCCGCCTCCCATCCTCTGTATGTATCGCGCTCCGGAAGGCCGCGCCGTACGACACCAACACTCGCTGCACGTTATGGGTTGTTCTCCCGAGTGGTGCCAGGCCTTTCTCTCCGTTTCCTCCTCTGTTAACGTAGAACATATTTCGTTTGCTTTCGGGCAGTGGCTCCCGCCTGCACCACGGTTTTTCTTTCTCGTTTTTCTTTTCTACCCCTCTACACATTTTCGTATCTGTGGGCTCTGCACTCTTGTGGGATTGCTGGTTGCTTTGTTTTTTCTTTTCTCTTTTGTGAGCGGCCCTTTTTTTGCTCGCCGGGCGTGTGTGGTTGCGGTACGCATTCTGAGGAGTACGTCTTGTCACCGTCCTCCTGGGCCTCGCTGCAGATCTGCTTTCCTCCTCCGGGGTTATCATTCTCGTGTAACTCCGTGCTCAAATCCTTTTTCTCTATCACGCACCTCTCTCAAATAACTTAAAGCCTCTTGGCTTTCTTTCTTTCATTCGTTCTAACTTTTCCCACTTTCTTCATCTTCCTTTCTCATGCCCATTTTGACAATTCCTATTTTGTCAACTTTTCCTCATGATTGTGCCGATTGGCAAAGCGTGTCTGTGGGTTCTCGCTCCTCTGTGCCTTCTTTGGGATTTCTGATTAAAGTAGCAGAGTCACTCGTTTTGTTTGTACGAAAGAGTTAGTATATCGTGCGCGACTTGGTGCACTTGTGCGCTCATGCACTTCCTATAACCAGAGGTCTGTCCTTTCCCTCTTGAGCTAGGGTGTCTGACGTGCCAACCTGCAATTGACTCCTTCTGTGGCCTCCGCTTACCTTCCTAGGTGGTGGGTATATATCAATGAGTGTTGTTAGTCGTGGTGAAAATGAAAACGTTTAAACGTCGATTTGTTAGTGAGGGTAACTTCCAGCGGGTTCATTAAGTGAGAATCGCCACAAAAATTCGATGAAAAATATGTTTTTGATATTGGGGTTATATAGATATGAATACTCCAAACTACTTACATTGCTTACTGTATAAACAAAGCCAGAAAAAGGATTTGATGGAGGGTTAATATGTTAATATGATTTAGTTGGGCAAATGGCTAAAATGAAAATTTCTGCGTTTCTTTTTGCAAAGAAAAAATAGCTGTTTCATAATAATGGAAAAATGCTGCAATTTCATTAAAATGAGCAAAGTTAGTTTTAATTAAAATTACGATGGCTCGAGTGTTTATTAAATGCAAGTGGTGACCTAGGTTACGTTTCTGTAACGCTGGTGCTAGGTTACTTTTCGGCGCTGTTAAGTATATGGAACTTTTGTTTAATGGTGTAGTTGGTTTAGTTCCTACGTAAGGTGTGTTAGATTTTGTTATTGTTCAGTATATTCTTAGGCTTTTCAAATATCTTATGTTATCTTTTTTATTATTGATAAACATGTTACGTTTCACGTATATATTCCGTTCTTGGTTTGCGTATATAAAAACTTATTTTTTGTAACTTGTTATCTGTCGTTTCTGGTTTGTTTGTTGTTGTTTGTTTGTGTTGTTGTTGTGTTTTGTTGTTGTTTCGTCTTTTTTGTGTTGTTGTTGTTTTGTTGTTTTGTTGTTGGCTTTGTTGTTTGTCCCTAACCGAGATATTACCTTTCTTTGATATAATCAATACTGATAATGGGTCGTTCCGTTTCTCAAAATATTTTCAACCAGCTTTTTTGCGGTTTAATTCCTTGTTTACTTTTCTTACTGATTGGTTGAAAGGAATTCTCATTCCTAATAGGGTTGTTTTTTTACTATTTACGGATTTCCGTTAGTAGGTAATTTTTTCCCGTTGTACATGGTTGAGCGGTATACGATGCACATCTCCTCCCCTTGGGGGATCTACTCTCTTATAAGTAAAAAACAAATATAAGAGCAAGTATATTTGTTATTGATCCATAAAGTCCCTATTTATTTCTCTATTACACGCGACGAGCTCGAGCCTCGCTGAGCTTTCGTTATTGACGCGGTAACTATATTACTAGATAACTATATTACTAGATAACTATATTACTAGATAAATATATATACAATAACAATAATTTTTTTTATTTGTTATTTTTTTTATATTTTTGGTTTTTTTTGTTTCAACTCTCAAGTATATTTTTCTTCCTCGCACCACATTGGCGGTCTTATCTACGAAATTTTATTTGATGCTCGTCTTCCTGCAGAGGCGTCCATAGTAGACCTATTTTGTTTGTGCTGTGGATTTTGAATCACCAGATTATCTGGCCTCGAGCTTTACTCCAAATGAGTGCCGATGGGTAAGAGGTCAGTGTTTGTTCTCCCGGCAGCTCCAAACGTAGTGATACTATTCTACACTGGGCAGAGCTCATTTCCATACCCGTACAACTGTGGTTTTCTCGCTGTAAAATCGCATATACTGTGACTACGTTGTTTTTTGAGATCTACTAGTACCGGTGTGCACCCTCTTCCAACCTCTGATGCTATTACGCCGGCCGCACTCTCCTTTTTATTTTTTTTGATTTTGAAATATGGAGTGCGATTTTTTTTCTTTACTTTTTTCTAAGAGAGTAATTTGTGTGATTCTTTAACGTCGCACCAATAGTGATCTGAAGCAGGTCTGGAGTTGTCTCAATTTTCGAACAAGAATTTCGTCGTGCGGAAATAAATAACCTTTACCCAGCGAATTGCTTATAAAAACGAATTCATCCGCACTCTATTATACCGATTGTCTGACATATCCCTTCGAGTGCGATCATGCCCTAATAATCATAGCAATAATGCCAAACACATGCCGTGTATCTGGTATTGAATTAAAATTTTAACAACAAAACATGCCCGGTTTCCCATATAATAATGCAGTGTAAGGAATCCCCTGCGTTTTCTGTACATAAGCGACTATCCAGGTAGTTGAGCAATGGAGCTTTTAATGTGTCTTCTTCATGTATGAGGAGAGAAAATTGAGTGACCTGCTTGCAATCAAATTGCGAGAATAATGGTTTAGATCGCGTGGCAGTATTGAATCAGGCTCTTTTATATGCTTACATCGTTTCTTTTTCAGAGGGTGGGTTGAACTCTTTTAAGAGAGAGATATTATTTTAGAGAACGATAGTATGCCCACGACTTGAATCCTATGTTTCTTGTGGTCGTGTTAGATTAATATTGAATTAATATGATATAAATACGTCAACACATATATCACTAAACACTCATTAATCTTTTATGATCTGATAATAATAACTAAACTCTTTTCAACATGAAAGGTGTATGTAATTATACGGAAATGGAACTAAAACTTTAGTTTACTATATCCGCCTTATTGTTTCTGATTTTAATTAGGTTTAAGGTTGTTTAATGGAAAGCTATTAGTATAGCGTTTATTCCTAGTTAATACCACGGTTTGTTGTGTGTTTAAGTGTAGATTATTTAATGCTTCCATAAGTTTAGCTTTTTAGTAATGGGTAAAACTTTATAGTTTACTTTGGTTTTTTAGCCCTTTAACTATACCACTAAGGAATCTATTATGTGGTTAAGGTAGGTTCTGCTAATTAAGTATTTTTTTTTATTGTGTCCATAATCCTAATGTTAAATGTAATTAACCTTGTCTGTTTTTGAGATATATGGGTTTGAATAAAGTGTGACATGGATTATTGTTTTTTAGGTATGTTATTTGTTTAGTTATCTTTTCTTGTTATTATGATGTTATTATGGACCTATGTTAATGTTAGCAGTTATTATTCCTTGGCTTTAAGAGTGATCAGGTTTTAGGTCGTTATGTAATATATTATATTCTTAGTTACTGGTAATGTTGTATGGCTTTATTAATTGTAGACTTTGTTAACGTAGGCATATACTTCTTCGCTGCTCTGTTAAAATGATAATTAATAACAATGGTTATGTAATTTTGTTAAATTATATTCCAATTGTTATATATGTAAAAATTAACAATTGTTATGTTGGACATGCTTGACCTCAATGTGGGAATAAGTTTTACGTTTTTTGGATGTTTATGTTAGTTTTACTTTACTGGTGTTCAGTTGTGGACTTTTGTTAATCCGTTAAACAATTATTCAAAGTTGTAAGTTGTGTTAGGTTTGTTTCTATTGTACATATACATTAATTTTCTTTAGTTATTAAGTTACATATATAATAATCATGCTTACTAATGCATTTTATTGATGTGTGAGAATAACTATTGTTACGTAAGTTAGCATCATAACTTCAGCTATGCTATGATGATAATTAAAACCAATGTTGTGATAATTTATAGTTTAAAAATATTACATGTTAGTTGTTAAAATTACCATTGTTATGTTAGAGAATATGGACTTGTGATAAACGCTATGATATAAGGTTATACGGTTTTTTATTGTACACGTCTATAAATGATTAGATTATTTATATAAACTGGTTGTTGTGTGGTACATTGTACGGCGTTACAAGTTTAAAAATTCATTCACTCTCTACGCAAGTGTCAGGTTTGGTCGTTGTGTATTATATTCATAGTTCAGTTCAAATGATGTAGTAGCTTTTTAATGTGAAAACTTTGTATATAGGGCTTCAGCATATATTGTTTTGAATCTTTGTATAAGAACTGATTTTATGTTATGTTTTATTTTTATTTATTATCTATCCGCAGAAGAATTAATTACACTCGAAATGTGACTTGACTCAATGATCATAATAGAAAGATTGTGTTTTCCTTATTTAAATAAGTAGGTGAATTAGGGGTAGGGGGAAGTGGCTAGATGGTGGTTTGATTATTTACTGATTTTACTGTTTTAGTATGTGATCATGTAAATAAACTAAATTGTAATATCTTTATAAAAAAATAGAATAAGAAAATATATATTATTTCTTTATTATTTATTTATTTATTTTTGTGATTTTTTGATATTATGAAATCCATTTTATTTTTCGACAATCTAAGACCCAATAACCTATGAGTGGAGAAAGAAGTTAAAATCTCTGTGACTTCCTATTCATGTTTTAAACAGTGAGAGACATTGTTGTTATACGTGTTTATTTAACTCAGCACTCACCGGTCAGACGGTGCACTCTAACTCTGATATCCTTCCTCATATTCTTCTTCTTATCATTCTTCTTCCTTCTCCTTCTACCTTCTTCCTTCCTCATTCTTTTTTCTGCAATTCTCTTACTTTTCTTCTTCTTATTCTAACTCTGTTTTGTCATCGCAAGCAATTTTTTAATTCTTCATTCTTTTTTTTTTTCCACTTGGGGTATTCCCCCTCACAGCCGCGCGCCGTTCCGGCCTGGACTCCGAGCAATACAAATCTATCCAAATATTCCACCGAGTGCACATGTCCACCTCCGTTCCGATTCATACTTCCATGACGAATCCTGATCTCCGAATTTCCTTTTCTCAATAGTTTCATATTCAGTCTCTAAATTTCATTTTAGATTTTTTAGGGGGGCTACGTCCCCCTTGACGGGGAGTGGACAGCAGGGGGATTGTTTAATTACTCGTCTCCGCAGAGATATTCATAAAAGTTAGTTACGGCTCATCCTATTGCTACCCAAATTTAGAGGCGAGGGATACGTTAATATCCTAACATGGGGGTTTTTCAGAACAGAGGTTTTGTGATCACTTTAGTGGCAGCTAAGCGGGCAACACCGTACCTTAGGGGTGTTGACCTAACGGATTCCACAAAACTATCGCCTCAGTGGTCACTTCTGCTTCGATTGGAATCGTTAAGCTATTCGTAATAATAATAATAGATAATCATAATAATAATAATAATCATATAAAGATAATATATTGTGAAGGTGTGTGTATGTGCGGCGGCGCTCTGCTACTAGAGTAATCTATTAGTCTAGTCGACGTAGATTCGATCTCTATGCGCTGCGAACTAACGCTATTATAGGCCTAATCTTCGCTCTCTCAGATCCTAGCAGAAAGGCGTAAGCGCAATTCAGTGTCGACCTGTCTTATATACATTAGAGACTTGAAATTTACACCGTTTCGAGCTTAACTCATATATATAGCTTTATTCAAGTTTAGACTATATCTTCTATTTCCTTCATATCGAAAAGGGTGGGCACGCAAGTGGCTGTAGGATCGTACTCACATGTAATTTGAAAAAAATAAATGGCACTTTCAATTAATTTTTTAAATGTAATATTTTTTTTTCCTATTTATTATTTTCTGAAATTAAAACATAAAAAAATTAATAAAATATTAATTTATAAGAATAATTCATTAAAGATGTAGAAAAAAAATAACATACGTTTTGAAGCTTCTTCAATCGTGGGAATTGGAACGATAACTAAGTTGAAAATATTGTCATATTACATCATGGGTGCAACTAAGAATCACGATATTGCGATAGAGAAGCTATTCTCTAGTTATCAACTTGGGGTGTGCCGTACGGATGTGGACGTGATTATGTGTTCATTTTTATTTATTTACTTTCCATATATTTCGATGGCGTATCGATGTTTACTATGTCCAGAAAAACTTAGAAGTGGTCAGATCATTGTGGCCGTACATAGAATTCTGCACGCGTGTTATAAAGAGAACGAAAATGGAAAGCTCAGCATCCTGATGCATATGATTTGGCAATGCGAAGTTTGGCAATTCTAAGTTTGCTCGTTCAGCGCCCCACAGGCAAATTAAAAGGAACTTTTCTACAGACTGGCATGGGATGGGAAATACCAAGAGCACGTTTAACTGAATATTTAAGGCGAAGAGGGCTTAGATTCGATGTAAAAGGATATTCTGTTGTTTCTTTGGCTTTGTACTTGACAAGCGATGATAACAGTATCGTACGAAGGTTGCTACCTGATCGCAATGACGTAAACCACCACCATTGGTGACTAGCTCGTAACCAGCTGGTTGTAGTGAAGGCAATATATTAATGTGGAATACAAGGCTGTCTGAAAAATAAGGTTATCCAAATTCTCTTTTCGATTGAAACACATCAACAGAAAAGAATAGATAGAATTAAGGGTTTGATATACTTGAGGTACAATAGTAGTTGAGATTTTGATTGTGAGACCACGTAAAAGATTCAGTCCTCCAAACTCTGATGAGACCGACGACGCTTTCCGAATGCAAAAGCAGCTTGCTGTTTATTCGTTTCGTATTTTTTTGAAGATGATGATAATGGAAGATTTTTTTAATTTTTTAAGCCTCTTCAACAACATAGGCATAGCCCGACGTGAAGAATGCTTGTGAATGCTTCTTCAGAGACAAGATTTTCGTGGGATTAGTTTCAAAGCAGTGTTGTTTGAGGGTCCTGTCACTTCTTCTGGGACGAAACTTCTGTTTTTGTGCGTTGGTTGAGAAGAAGCGATGCGCCAAATATTTAAATTGTGTTTAGTCATTGTGTTCTTATAGGGTGCGGTTGGCAACAATCTTGACATTCGAACTGGCAGAAGTATTAAAAATTGGTAGTGGAAATGTGTGAACTATGTGCGAAATGGCTGTTGAAACATCGGATTTTTTAAGAGCTTGTGTAATGAATAGGATTTGATTCGAGGTACTTCTGTCGTTCTATGAGACGTATTGGAGGTTCTGTTTATCTGGGGAAGAGGGTGTTGGAATAGTTGTTTTTGAATCATGTGTTGGAATTAGCCGCTGTTTTTTGTGCGATAGACAAACATTGTCAATGGCGAAGATTGTTTGCGAAATTATCTGGGTTCTTCTCATTCTGGGGCGTACATGGCGGATATTTTCATGCGGTCTCAAATATCTCAATCATCAGATGCAAAGCGCGTGATAACATCTCGGAAGCGGAAGAAACATGAAGACTTTTCGAATAAAAGAACTATCTTTATGAACGACGAATTAGAGAATGATAACTGAAACTTTTTCCCCTGCTGGAACGATATGGTAAACTAAGATTGAAGATTTTGGTAATTAGGGATTTTATGTACCGTGATAAATGAAGCCAGAAATTATTCTATTGGCATTAGATTAGGCTGTAAAGTCTCTTGAGGATACTTCCATCAGAGGAAATTTGCAGCATGGTGAGAACAGCCATTCGTTTAGTGTTGACGGGCAGATGTCAATGAGATACTCGAGGAAATTCTTGAGAATTCAAACAATTATAAGCAGTTAAGCGCTCTCTAAACAGAAGAACACGTTGCGTTTTTGGGTGTCAAAAATGTGCGTTACCCTCTTATTTGGCAGAAAGCTCTTGAGATACTGCATACGTTTTGTTACAAAAAGTATCTATCTGCGAGCAATCATTTTCCGAGAATGGTAGAATAAAGGAAGAGAAAGTAATAGTCTTTGTTGCGAAAATGATATGAGAGTGGCACTTGCCAAGGTGAAGCCCGCATAGCCATCGAATCGGCGTGACTTGCCAGGTGGGAAAAGAACACAACATTGAGGAGGGAAAGGATGGTCAGACTTCGTCAATGACCATATCTGTGGCGGTGGATGTAACAATGGTTGGGTGTAATTTTCATAGTAGTAAGGCAAAACAGCTTGGCGTGGAATCTGGAGGTAGTCAAATATATCAGCCACTACCGGGGCCAGATAGCCAAAATAGTGGGCGAAAGGCCACTGTATCGAGGATGTAAATAAGAACTGAGGGTGTAGGAGTTCGTAGTACTAAATGGAGAAACCAAATAATCTATATGTAAATAATAGTTGACATTATAGTAATAACAACGAACTATGATATATATACTACCCACTTTTTAAGGTTGATATTATTATAAGATTGGAGCCATATCACGAAAGGTATAGTTACCCGAGCATCATATAAATCCGACAGAGAGTTAAGAATAGGTTACAGATTCAGAAAATCTTGACTGAGACATATATGAATCAGCGAGTTGAAACATAAGTTATGGACAACTCACACAAAAAACATTTGATATTATTTATTTTTTTTATTTGTATGATTCAACTTAATGTATGAAATAAAAGAAAAATTTTTTATAAACTAATAACATATTTGGAATCAGCAATGAAAATTTTTATTATTTATTATAGGTGGATCCAGCACACGCGACACGGGATGGATACATTAAGGGAGCACCGAAGGTCGCCTAACATCCACTTTCGTTCGCGCTCGCAGGCCGCCAGACGACCGACGGGGTACTCACCCCGACTATTAATGACATTCTGAAGCTGAGTTTGAACATACGAAGAAGGCTTGACCACCTTTATGGAAATATATAAAACACAAAAAGCTTTAATAATATCGGCTAGAGTTATCTTTATGTTGTCATATCAAAATTTCATCCCCGCTGAATAATCTAATATATGGTACATTTAAATCCAATAAATATCAATGACATGTTGGAGCGATCTGAATAGAATTTACAATGTTAAAAAGCTCCCAAAATTTTTATTGTACACTTATCACCATATCAGACCATATTGACACTGATGCAGCAGCACTGGCGCATATAATAATGTTATCAGTTTGTTGTTTCAGTCAATAGTGAAAATATAAAAAGCGGAGTAACTTCTTTAGTTTACACCCAATCAATATACCCGCAGATAATATAAAATAAATAGAGTACTCACTATCATAAATATGGAGGTATATTTAAATTAATAGCCCATAACACCTAAATCCACAAAGTAGTAGGGGGGTAATCCCAGCCCCACAAACTATAGAAAATATTTGCGTAGAAAGAAAATTAACTTAGGTATAATATATATATATACATTACCTTTCTATTTCTCCCTTCGCGAACCTCGATACTGAGAACACAAAAATAAAATAAAAATTAAAAATTTAAAAAAAATTTTTAAAAATATTAAAAAAAAATTTAAAAAATATATTATTTAAAAAAATTTATAAAAATATTTTAAAATTATTAATAAAATATTTTTAAAAAAATATTTTTAAAAAAATATTAAAGACACTACCAATGTCATCCTGATATCATTATTTTTTATATTGAGGTTTAAAAACAAGTTAGCTCATCCTTGATCATTGAATTTAACGAGAAAACGTTATATAAAATCAATATATACACTACTTACTTATAGAGCCCTGGAAGAGCCTGCTGGAGCCTTCATTGAGTCACTCTACCCTCTACCAATTCCTCACCCGCCTCTACTAGACCAACATCAAGAACTCGCTAATTCTAACTCACTCAATCTATGTATAGTTGATTGAAAATTTTATATACTATATTACTATGTATTTAAACAACTATTATTTGTTGCAAATGAATACTAAACATCATATAAAACAATAAGACTTTTTATTTATATTTTTGTTTATAATGCTTTAAAACACAGTTTGTTATTTAACCACTAAATATTACGCTGTTTACATATTTACAAACTTAAGAAATTTGGTAGGTAATATGTTACCATACACGCCTAATATATATTATGATATATATATATAATTAAACCTGTAAATTACAAGTAAAAGTTCAAATACCACACCTATATATATCACCTATTCGGACTACTCTCACCACTACCCCAAATACTGGATATTATTATGACATTATAAGCATATAGTAAATATTAACAATAATTAATATTATATCATAACCTTGTCTAATTATCATACACCATGAAATAAATGTAATTATTATATCATATTTTCTCTTTTAATACATATATCTATACATACATATATAAATACAATCAGTATAAAGTAAACGTAACATAATTGAGTGCAGAAATCAGGAAACCTCTTATATACACTTATTTATTACTATAAACATTATTCGCTTGATTTATTTTACATTAACATATGAGTATATTTAACCAAATTATTATATATACATTTATAACTAGTATCTAATATAATATATGTCATACTGATTATATCAATGAATATATGCGAACGTAAAAAAGTTTTCACAATCTAATATAAAGCTAAACAATTATTAAGCATCACCTGAATCACGAATTATAAACTTAAAGTTACATTCCACATAATCCTTCACATTTCTTAAACATGAATATTAAAATACCAATTTAAAAATTATTCACAAAGCTTTATTATCTAATTTCTTCTATATCACAGTATAATAGTAAGATTTGGAGCGTATACACAGACCTTAACTTTTAATACACTTTTTCTATCCATAAAACCTAGAGCTATTTATTTTTTATCTAAAAAACCTAGGCTATTTATTTTATCTAAAAAAAATATATCAACAACCTATGTATAAGTATATCTTACATTATAGATATACAATGAATATATGCTCCCACGTAAAAAAAGTTTTTATTCATTATTGAAATCACAGGACAAACATATGAGATTCAATATGAATAACAAATCGAGTAATCAATATAATTGTAACTAATTTAACTACAATCTACTAAACTAGACATTACTTTATATACATACGAATAAGCAGTCTAACATTAACAAAGTTCAATTCTTAACAAATGTACTAACAGTATAACTAACAGTATATATATAATATATAATATAATATTATATATTTATATATATATATATATATCATATATATATATATATATATATAAATATCTATATATAAATATATAATAATATATATACCATACTAATATATATTATACCGTAGTATATATATTATATATATAATATAATATATATATTGCAATAATAATAACGTAACATAATTATCACTAACTTTTTTTTTTTTATCTCTAACAAATATCATTATATTATTTTATTTTGCATAACAATCATAAAAAAACATTTAAACAAAAATAAAAATTATATCAACAACTAATTAGTTTTAATCATATGTAATTACAATATACGAAAATATATATGTGAAGAACAGTTGGATTATTCACATTATCACCCACACATAGCACCAATAATTTACTACTTTATCAATATAATATGTATTATATAAACATACAATATCGATAAAACAATTAACCCTTTGACCTGAAATAAATCAAACATTATCAAAGTTCCATACTTACCATATAATGTATATTATACAATATATAAGTAAATAAGTAACTACTGATGCATATACAAAAACGTAACCGATTCATACTTTTTTAAAATCATATCTATTACTAACATATCATTACTAATTTTTGTTTTACGTCCTTAGTAAATAATTTATATTATGCTTATCACACTACTATCTGAAGAAATGCCTATAATAAATATTATCAAATTACCTAGTATTACAAGAATATAATGCCGAACGTAACAAGTTTTCACATCAATAAAGCTAAACGATATTAAGACATCTGAACTAAAGAATATAATCCACATACCGATAAAAGCTACTACTTACAACCTATTAATAAATCAATTATGAAATAAACAGCTATACTATTAGCAAAAAGTTTACAATACACTTTACGAGAAGCTAAATATGACAGAGTAAAAGACTCGCAAACGAGAAAAGACACTAATAGACAGGTTCGATGACCTCTCTCTCACACACTCGATTTCCTATTTTTCTATATTGTCTAGAGAAAGTCTACCTCCTATGAATAGAAGCTATTCCTATCTGTGTATAAGGTCTCGAACTTTTAAAATTATATAACTATATTATAATTATTAAAAACTATTATATTTATGTTTTATCAAATAAACTTTTATATGAGCTATTTGTAAATTTATTTCTTTTAAAACATTTATATATTATATATTTTGATATGTTTATTAGTTTTATATTATTAAAATATAAAAAAACTTTTAATTTTTACTTAATTTCTTAAACTTTTATTTAGTATTTTATCTAAATATTTCTTTTATTATGTTTTATATACTAGTATATAAAATAATTATTATGTAGTATTTATACATAACCTTAATATAAACGGTAAAATACACTTATGAGCAATTCTAGTTAATATATCAACACCCAACTTCACTAACACTACTCCTCTCACTAATAATATATTATACTACTTAATATACCTTAATACCCAACTTCTTGATTTTCATTATATTGATGGTATGTGAGTGTTACTAAATTGAATTTATAGTATGTATTTTGAACTTACCATGTACATATTTCGATGATATCAATTTATGGGTATATAAAAACTATTAGCAATATAGATAAATATGTTCTTTTTTTATATAACTAAATACATAATATATGCTACATTACGATATAATTATTATGCTGATCAAGAGATAAAATTTTTTTTTTTTTAAATTTTTCTTTGTAATAAGTGATGATCTAATTTTTGCAGACAGCTGCTCTTTCATAATAATTTGTTGATGTCTCCATAAACATTAAGTCCAGACAGACAGTAGAAAGCCACATAACAAATTATAAAATACAACATTAGAATGTATATAACAAATATTCAGATGTAAGTGTATAGAATCCTACAATAAGCGTAGTCTACCTGTTACACCGTTATGTAAACCTCTATACACACAATGTATAAGTATTTACACTAAATAATTAAACTCTTAATAAGACTTCTTCGTAAAAATATAGATTCATCAAAACTGACTTTTTAGGAAAGAGCGTTTAACTAGTCAAAATACTTATATAATGTCTTATAAGAAAGCCATATAATTATGGTATAACAGATAAATCCTTATAGACTCTGTAATACACTAAATCACTAAAATTTGCATTACATGTTAGATGACATTACTCTTTTTATTTAATCATTCTTGATCTTGATCTGTTTAAAAATAAGACACTATTATATAGTTTATAAAAAAAAAAAACCCCTCACTACTTATTTGCTATTTATTAAATATTTTCTTATGATATATATATTCTTTTAAAAACTTTTTAGTTTTAGTTATATTGTTTTTATCTTATAATAGATAATGCCTTAATTTTCTATCTAAAACTTTATTCTTACTTATTTTTGTTTTTAACTACCCAATAAATATTATTTATTCTTTTAAAGGTTTGGTAAAACACCCTGAAATATATAAAATTCACTAAATATTTATTTAACATAAAATACTAATAAAACTAGTATATAATTAAATAAATATAATATTTCAATTTTCAACAATTATCAAAAATTAAGAGAGCTAACATATATAACATAACCTGATAGGGAAGAAAAGTGGGACCATTATAATCTTTATTGTCACCAGGGATGACTAATCTATATGTGAATGTAACATACAACAACATGTTTAAGAAAACGAGCAATATACACAACGATTTTTTATTTTCATGGCATTCACCGGCACGATATGACTGACGTTGCATTACAGCACCAGCTCGTATCAAATTATTCAACCGTCCAACAACCGATTCTAAATTATATAATTTTGATCCTGATAATTCATCTACTATATTCGTAAATTTTAATCCACATTGAGACAAGTGTAACTTTAGGTTGTAAATTCTAAATACATCTTAATGGATGAGTTGGATTAGTATTTGCATGATTAGATGTCGATATGAATTATTATTTTGAGTGCTGGTGTTGTGTTTTGTCTATGATGTAACAAAGTTTTTCAAATCAATCAAAAATAGAAATGTCTCTATAGAACATACATCACGCATGTGCAAGACATAATTCTGATGGGTAATATTATATTTCTTTCAAGTCTTGAATATTTTGGTTGTTTTACTTAATAAAGGCTTAAAAGCATCCAAGCAAGAAAAACATTAATTTATAAAAAAGTGTAGAGGAAAAAACGGAAAATTTTATCTGATAAAGTGACTTTTAATTACCTCTCCTGGTTTCATTTCGACAACCAAATTTAGAGCTTGTGGAATGACAAGAATATCTGAAAATATAATAGCTGCATCGAGGGGATACCTGTCAATTGGCTGAAGGGTAACTTTACAAGCAAGATCTGGAGTTTGACACAGTGTAAAGTAATCCGTTTTGACAACTTTAATTCTAAACATATTATATATATAATATAATATGAAATAACTAATTTACACTGCATATCAGGAATATGTTAAGATTATCACTTGAATTGGGTATTCCATTAATTTCGAAACATTTACGACAATATAACCATGATAGTATTGTTTCTAGTTGGGTAAACCTTATCAATTAGATTCGTTATTTACTTAACAAATCACTTAATGTTTAAACATTTATATACTATATAATAATTTCTCATGAATTCATTGGGTAAATATAATTATGCTTCTAGTAATAAGCGAAAGTAGCTATATACATAAGTATAACAAAGTTAATTTACCACAGTCAAGTAAAGCTAAACATTAGAGAGTAGATAACCATGAAGTTAACTGGACTAGACAACTAGAAACCAATTATATGCTATTAATCGAAATAGACAGAACGAAAAAGACTTAACACACATCAAAAAAAACATCTTTTGGAGCAGACGAGAATAACATAAATCAGGTAGACCTGCGCAAATTTACAGCACACAGCTCTAATATAAATCCTAGTTTATAGACGCAATTCACTACTATATATATTGGCTAATGTGTTAAATATGTTGCGTGACAATCACAATAAGATCTTCTCATACACCTTTCTATTACAATAAGCATTTAAACGCTTCAAAATCAATGAATATAATACAATAAGTTACATATAATTGCACTTAACAAAAGCATATAAAGCTTCACTTTTCATATAACTAAAATTTTCCCTCTCTAAAACATTTTACATATTGATTTATAATTTTTAGTACATTACAGAGCTTGCCGAATAAAGATATGCTAACGATAACAATAAATAGTTTCCAACAGTTAATTAAAGTTAAATAATAGTCGTTAACTATGAACTAGGTAAAGATATATAATGTGGCAACGACAAAATCCTAACGACATTCTTAGCAGGAATCAACACTGTTAAACTATTATACAAGTGTTCCACATCACTTACAATCACGTCAAGTAAATATGAGCAACTATAACATGGATTAGATGCAAAAGCGGGTAACCATATTAAATTTACTTTTCAGCATAACAACTCTAACATATTAACGTTAATTCTTACACACTAATTAACATATAGTAACATGTTTATAACTAAAATTTCCTTCTACACATAACATTGGTTAATATTATCAATTAAACAGACCTAGAGCTGAGAAAGTATGCTCTAAGTAACAATTTTTTTAGTTACAGTATGGCTTTAATTAAATAAGACTATAACACTATACATGAATACTGGTCTAATGATATAGGAATGCAACAATAGACAATAATACACTACAAATCAAACATCTTTAATAGCTAAGGATAAGCAAGTCAACATTAAGCAAAGTTCTAAACCAAATTTATTAACACCAATAAAACTTTAAAAACACCAATACATGTGTATTTGGTTGCAATTCAATAACGTAACGTCTTTAATTGCTTTAACTTGTTTATGTCACAAGAGCGATTAATTTCCTGCCTCTTATAACTATATTACCCGTTTAAATTGGCACCCCAGTAAGTCTTACACATGTAAACAGTAACTTATTTATAACACATGCCTGCTAAACTATTTACTCTATGTTTAAAGGCCTTAGAGTGAGAAGTCCTACCATTCAACTCATATCCAGTTAACAATCTATGGTGCAAACCATTTTCTAAAATAGAATTCTTCTAGGTGGGAAAATTTTTTAAACACGTTATTATATACACTATATCTACCCAGAGCTGCGAAAAAAGTATGCTAACCTGTAACAAAGTTTCCACCACAATATAAACGCGTTACATATATAATAACACATATACAGAGCCACATGCATTATCTAGTACGACTTAATACTATTATATTGGTGCGCACAGGCAATTCAGGAATGTCTCAGATAAGGTCAAATATACTTACAACAGCAAAATAATAGTAGTTTAAACATAGATAATCAAAAGTTCACACTCAAAACAGTAAAGCAACTAAATCAGCGTACAAATTAGTTTATAAACCCTTTAATTATTGTTATACTGCTATAAATACACTTTTATTTTTTAAAAAAATTTTATTTTTTATAACAATAATATAATTTATATTTTAACAATAGATATGTAATTAGATATTAGCATTAACTATCACGAAGTATACATTTAACATAATAAATGTATCACTTATTAACTTATATTGTAGAAAATTATTTACATACCGATGATCTAGAAAATAGATGACGAAATAGATAGATTAACCTCATACCGATAACATAAACAGAGATATTCGAACTATTATGAAAGAATATGTACACACGGCTAATAATTAATGAGCAAATCGATTAATGTAAAACTTATAGGTAATAATTAATATGTGCAACGACAAACCTATACACACTATCTTTACGATATATAATATACCTGCATAATAACTGATTAACATATATACTACAAAGTCCACACTTATAATCAATCAGTTAAAGTAACTTAAACTAATTTCTCAAATATACTATAAACTTAATCACAGTATATCATCTATGTACCATTTTCCGAGAGTAATAACACTCTTATATATTGGTCATATTAAACTATTTCTAGAGTTTTCGGAAGATAACATTTATATATATTACTCTATGTGTCATAACCATACCTAAACATTAATATATTAATTAACCTATTTAAAGATGATAAAATAACGTAAATATAAGTAAAGTTTTTTGATGCGTTTTTCCAGACTTACACACTATATATATATATTTCAGAGAAAAATTACTATATATAACTTCACTTACCCAGTGTAATGATTTATTATAATATTTTGAAGTTTTCCATTATATGACATAAAGTGATGCAATAATACTTAGTTATAATTTGTAACCTATACTTTGGAGATTTGCAATATATATACAATACTAAATATGAGTACAGTCGCCATTTATCGGTTATACGATTAAAAATTATAATGACACATCGTTGGTATGTACAATAAGTCCGTATAAGAGGAACGTCTGTATAAGATGCAAAGAACGGTAGGTACATTTATACTATTATAACTAAACGTAACAGGGGAGAGACTTGTAATCTCATACATGGATGCGTGGTTCTGATTAATTAGAATATAATCCAATAACCTCATTATATATGAGTAATGGGTAATATTACTTTACTTTCCAACATACAAATCAGAAGATAAGTAATACAAGAAATATATATATATATACGAGTGATATACGAAGAAACCTAATTCGTTCTAAAAAATAGGGTAATATATTATACTATCGTAATGACGTTTGTATCAGAAGCTATTGTGTGTTATTGTTTATTGATTATACAGATTGTTTGTCTGTGGCTGTGGCAGAGATTTTATTAGTCAGTTGTTGTTGTATGCAATAAGGTCCTGTGTTATATTTCAAGCTTTCTCATCATTTTATTAAAATACACGATGAGCGCCAATAAACGTGTAATATAACACTTGAATTTACCTCAAACGAAATATACTCTAGCAGATAGAGTCTTATTAAGTTATTCTCACTATACATCAAATATATTGTAAAAGCAGACTCTGTAACACTTATCTATATATCTAGAAAAGAAAATAATGTACAAATTTCAGTTATTTAATAGGGTTACAACTTTAATGAAACGAGGCAAACTCTGGTTAAGACACTTAATCACAAGTGAACAACCATATAAAGTAACCCTGAATTTTTATAGAGAAATAACTATGTTATAACTTAATATTTATAAATATATAATAAGAGTTACTCCATACTATATGAGCTCCTTTGAATTTATCGAGTTCATACGTTGATATTATGTATTATATATAAACTTAAACTAAATATGTAACATATGCAAATTAAATAACGTTAATACTCTATAGTCAAACTTGAAACTGATTTTTTTACAATGACTATCAATCAGCCTAGTACAGTAAGCCATAAAATACTTTAATAATTCTTTATATTAGTTGCTGTGGATTCAACCTGTCAAGTTTGAAGACACTACACCTTCGACACTTCATTATTTATATCAATGAAAAATTTCATACAATAGAAACATATATTGAAAATATGAATTATTTTTACCTATTATTAAACCATTCTTACATATGCTTCACTGAGAGAGAGATACTAAATATAATATATTAATTATATTTTATTATTTTATATATATTAATTTATAAAACATTAAATAAAATAACATGTATCCTAATAAAATTAAAAATAAGCATGCATTAATCAAAGAGAAGGTTTTTATTATTTATATATATATATTGTATTATATCTGTGGAAACTGCGTATCATACAGAGGTGATTTGACAGAATGTATTATATATACATAGATTTGGGAAGCTGAGTTATATATAAATCAGTGAGTCTCTTTTGTAGAATTTAGTATATCACACATTATACCTTCTCGGATCATAGGCAAGTAAACTGGATAAACACCTGACATTATTCTAAATACAAAAACTTATAAACCTAAGGCTCTTAACGTTATGTATCTATATATAACCATCTTCACTCAGTTAACTAACAGAATTATCATATCTTCATCGACAACTTAATTGTTACCTAACTGAAATGTAGTTGTTATTATATCCTATACAACAAAACGAATTATACTGTAAAACATTAACAAAAGTCTTTAAAACCAAAGGCAGTAACTGATAAACACCAGTCCTTTATAATATTGTTGTTGGAATGACGGCCATACTTTTAATTGGTTAAAAAATGTTATAACTTATGATTTGTCAAATCACAAGCTATAACATAAATCATAAACCGTGGCTCAAACGGTAGATTAATTGAACAGCACATACAACACTAACACAAACGACAACAATCATGGTAGCCTCAACATGTATGGATAAGTGTACCAGGATTACTGTTTTCTCTAACTCTTACCTCTATGCGAGAACTGAAAACTTCTGGATGATGAAGATTTGGAGCGAATGCTTGAGTGGGGTAAGCAAAATATATATATAATATATTATATATATAAATCGTTACACAAACCGTAACTACTAATTCAAACACTTTTTCAATAGCATATCTCTAAACATATCAATTATGATTAAATTTAACATTAAACATCTAATAATATTATTATACAATATTTTAAGCCATTAAAACCTACAGTCTTACATCATCTCATCACAATATATACTAGACTAAAATTATAGAATATGAATAATCGCTCATAAGAAAGAGACTTAATTTTTTTATAAATAAATTATTTTGAGTTAATATTTTAACTAAAAAAATATCAAACCACATAAGTCCTTGCTGAGTGCTAAGAAAATTAATATCTATATGTCTAGTAGACATCGAGCTTACACATATACGTCATAAATCAAATATGTCGATATTCATGGAATTATGCATAAACATTTATCCAAAAACACGAGTTTTAAACATTTTCATCTATATACATTCCGTCTCTTATAACAATTAGATCACAAATATTAGTAATGTTAAGATACACTAACTAAGTATATACTATAAAAATAGCGAAAGTTTCGCTTTTTTGATACAACTAATATCATACTCTCTACACGATAATTTAATACTTATCCCTGCGAGAGATAGCACTTTTTATGTTACCTCTTCGCGTATTATTTATATAGAGAGGGAGGCCATTGTCAAAATATGTACGGTTAGAGAGGTCAGTAAAATCAAATCGAGCTGACACAGCACACTAGAGCGATGCGGAATCCCTCTAAAAAAAGCCAATCTTGCAAATGGCTCTTCGGAATCACTAAAAACTACCATTATCTCCTCCATCGTCCTGCTGAACTACTAAAGAAGAATGCACCATGATTAATGTAGAGTCTTGGTTTATCACAGAAAGATCATATTTCGAGTAAACCATTTTTTAGGAGAATAATATTTAAACTATACAGAAAGATGAATTAGTTACTTTCACTTTTTATAATGATCTTTCAATAACTGAAATTGTACTCATTGTCCAGAATTATGGATAAATATGGTCACGATTCGGAGTCAACATACAAAAAAACCAATAAATGAGATATTACTTTCATACAAAAACTAATTAAACAAATAATACAATAAATACAAATAAATAATAATAATAAAGTAAAATATAATTAAATTAGTTAAATCCAAATAGCATAAATTTATTGTTTGTATAATATAAATAATAACAATAAGACTAAACCATACTGAAAATAATTCCACGATATAACATAGTAAATTAATAACTAAAATAGAGTATAGTAATGCTACCAAGTGAATACATAAATAATAATAAATAATATAAATTAATAATATAAACAATAATACTATCTGAAAATATGTTACCCCGATCAACTTATTCAGATCAGACACATAATAATAAATACATAAACAAACCAATGATAAACAAAAATAATTAAAGTATTATATTAAAAAACAAAAAAAAACACCTTAAACATAAATGAGATAACATCAATATCTCTATAATAAAAGATAACATAAATTGAAATTAAACTAAAAGAAATTGTTAAATGAAGAAGAAGAAGAAATGCAGAAAACTAGTTTACGGAAAGATAATTTACAAACAAGAGAATTAACAGAGAGAGAGAAGATATAGAAGAAGAAGAAACAAATCATTAAAGCCTAATAGAGAAGAAGAAGAAATGCAGTAGAAGACCATTAAGAAGCAAGAATTTCTAAGAGGAGCAAGAAGAGAAAAGAAACACGGATCAGCATAAACAAGATAGAAAGACTAGACAACAAAAACTTGAAGAACACGTAAGAGACGCAAAAGGTAAATTGATTGAATTAAATCACATACAAATCAGTCTAAAGTATAATCACACACAGCAAATATATATTAACAATGAAAAATAATCCAACATATAATAATATATTACATAAAAACAAAAAATAATAATAAAATCAAATGAATTGATAAAAATTAATCAAATCATATTAAGGGTATATATTATAATACTAATTATAATAAATATAATACACTTAAACAAGTAATTACACCTATAAACAATTAAACGAATTACAACTAGTTACAACACATATATTACCAAAGATTGAGTGCATCTTATATACGAATCTATCATCTCCACACATGAGAGCCATATACATCACTATAAGAGTATAAAATTATCCCAGGGGATTTGACGCCCTCTATGTAATAAAGGGTGATTGAAAATTTACACCGAGGGGGGAATCTAAACATATACCCGAATTTAGGGTGTTAAATTTACTAAGCTCACCAGTAAATCTTATATTAAATGGTGCCAGGGAGTGTTTATGTTGTGCTTAAAGCCCAAATTTGTACAGGACTGTACCGGTGAGGTAAAATAATAAGAGCCCGACTAATTTAAGAAAAATCACATACATATATATACATAAGAGGAGAGATTGATTAAATGAAATGTAACCCTATCTATTTCTTTATCTTGTTGGCGCAATACCCTTTCCAATTATCAGCTAAGCGGGTAACTCGTTTCTTCCATAGGATACTCACTTAAAATGTGTTGCTTTAGACACTCCTGGTTAAAGTAAAACTGTTATTTCGTAAGTTAGGTACGTTTGTTAACATATTACGTAATGACAATGAAAAAGAGAAATTATATTGGTATCACATAACAGTGATTTGTTAGAAGAAATATCAGAATGAATCGATTGTTGTTATAAAATATTTATGCTGTTGTTATACATGACTGAATGACCATTGTTTGTTAAGCATAATCCATTCAGCCACTACTGAGTATAAGATTCTTTAGTTGAGTAATGAGATTTATATATATATATATATATATATATATATATATATATATATATATATATATATATATATATATATATATATATATATATATATATTATGTGTGTGTGTGTGTGTGTGGTGTGTATGTATATAGGTGTGTGTGTGTGTGTTGTGAAGTGTGTACATATTTGAGTTTATTTCAAACATGACCGAAGAAAGTCATATCTATATTAGGCCTTACATTTTGCAAATTGAAAGTCGCCTTATATCAAGTGCAGAACTTAATTCAGATAATACGAGTGATATTAAAATCAGCTTTGAATTTATTCAAGATAATTTATTGAAGAAATAAAGGAGGTAAATGTATGTAGGCAATCAAGCGAATAGGCTCACAACATATGTTACTTATGTCGTCCAAGGCATTTAAGACCATTATCACCATTGCAGTTCATTCGCGTTTTCCTGTTAACAATAACCGACTTGTTTCGATCTTTCAAGAATCCTCATTTTACTAAGTGTTAAGGAAGCGTCTGCTCAAACGCATTAATATCATAGGTCAAAAAAATGTATGTTTATAATGCTTCCAATATTTCTCACCCACCGCAAAAGAGAAGTAGACAACTTTGATGAGAGTATGACTTCATCTAATTCTTAGTGCAAAAAGACTGTTTGCGAGTTATCTTTGCATTATATGTATTACTGGCTCTGATCAGTAATGCGTTTAGAGGGAGTATTAATATTAGAATAATATCAATATTCCGAATATTAACATAATATGGCGTGAGATTAAATGGCACACGTCGATAAAGTTGTGCGATACCATATCTCGAGCAGTAGTGTATAGTAATGACTCTTTGTTAGACTATCCTGCTGAATGCCTATTATGATTAAATGTAAGCTGGAGAAATTGTGATTTCCAGGATTGATTAAGCATGTATATATTCCATTACGAAGGTATGCTTTAGTAACAATAATATATTTACTTATAGTTATGAACTTTAATGTTCAATTGATAAGGTAAAAATACTATATTCGAATTTAAGACCGTATCAAATTCCAACTTTTATAAAGTAAAGTTATTTTATATGTTATTATTTTTATCAAAAAAATGATACTCGAAAATTGACTTGAATATCAAATAAGTTCATAATAAGATCAATCAAGGCGGGTGGGATTATGGGTATAGGGAGGGGCTGCAGGGTAATGGTGTGTTTAAGAATTTACCTTAATTATATACTGAATTTATATGCTTATAAGAATCAAAGTATATATATATATACACAGTGTATATTTATATTATTACAATAACAAACTTATTTTTTATGTTATTATGTTTTAGAATATAAATTTGTTATATTTATTGAGTGATGTTATAGGTTATATACCATTTGTTTATGTTTGCAAATTAATTTACGCTGGGGATTATAAGAATTTAACGAGGTTGTGTTTAGAAATTTTTGTTAAATATATTACGAAGTCTTAGATATGTAATAAACATTGTTGTTACAGCGTTACAAATCTTTTCTATCAGTCTTTTGCTGCGTAAAATAATGAATAGCGACAGTATACAGGTGCGGAGAGTCACTATTGTTGGCTATAATGATAATGAAGTGACCTGAGGAATAAGAGGGCGATAGAAGATATAAACCCACTTGATATGCTTAAATGAGATGGAGTCCTCTAGTTAAAGTGTGAGAGAGTGATAGTGGGTATTTATGTTCCGAACACTTGCCCAGGGCTACTCAGATTACTGTCTCGGTTCACACTCCGCGCGCTAATGTTTTGTGCTTACAGATTAGTAGTCTCTACATATATGTTACTGTTATAAGTTGTGGTAAAGGTTTGTTGTTGTAACACTATTCACCGTTTCCTTCACAGTTAACTCAGGATCTCATGTTAATCTACAGTCTATGGCGCTATTAAATTGCACCAAAAACAAGATATCATAACCACAATCACAAGATCGTTGGTTAGTATAATAAAGAACTTATTTGTGTATGTTTGGTTAATACACATTTGTCTTGATTAGTTAGTACAGAGTATATAGTCAGATTTGCCAAATTACACGTCGAATAATTGTTTTGTTTACAGAGTACAAGTTGATGAAGATTTTTGGTCGAAAAGCGTAACTTACCGTGTTAGACTGAGCCTGAAGTGAGGTGTGTTAGAAACTGAGCACTCACAGGATCACCCAGGTCTTAGTCTTGAACTATAATGCTCACGAGTGTTCTGCTTAGACTTTAGAGCGCTATAAATACACATCGTAACCATACACCGATCGATAGACTCACCCTGTACTCGTTTAATATAAGACCACTCAGCTCCATGTATATTACCCATGCTGTGCGCTTTAATAAATATATGACGAAGGCCTCTTGTTCTGAGCAGACGCGAGTTGCTAGAGTTACTCAAGGATTTTGTTTATGTCACCATAGTAATATACAGTTGAGAATGAGGCACCTACTTATGTGTAAATGGTTGAGAGAATAGCATAAAGAATTGCATTTCACATGTAGTTGCATAAGAGATGAGCAGTAAGTGTCATGAAAGGGGTGGTAGATGTCTATATAAGAGATATATAGGAATGAGAGAGTATAAATAATTAGTATATTGGTATGCGTTTGCTGTGAGGCAAGAACATTGCTAAAGAAAAAAACTGTGGATCATGAAGTATTAGGATGATATTGACAGAGTGGGATATGTGGGTCAGTATAATCTTAGCGATTTGCTGGAAGGTCTAAGTGAATGTGAGAATGATATTGATAAGGTGATAAAGACAGTTTAGCGAGGGCGTAGTGAGGTAGGTGGTTGCCGGAGGGTTTGGCTGGTGTACTGTATTTCTGTTTCATGTTACATGGATCTATGTAGCCTTGTATTATAGGATTTTGGTGTGGAAAACCTAAATACTTAATGCGAGAGATCTAGAGTTAATTATTTGCGTTGTAGAATACAGTACATTGAATTATTATCAACAAATGTTTATGGGATAATAATAGTATGTAAATATTGAGAAGATAATGTCAACAGCGTAAGCGAACCTTACTCTGACTATGGCCAACGAATACATCTAAAGTGACCACTCACACACGAGAGCAGGACCTGCCATGTATTCGAGCAGAACAACGCAGAGTTCGTTTCGAGGCATAATCTGAAAGAGATTAGTCTTAGCAGACACGCGGGCTGAAGTGAAGGCTTGTCAGACATTAATTTGCTGGTTGGACGAGACTTAATAAATGTAATGGCATACGTGTGATCCGAAAACATTGGATGGATATATACGGGTGATTTTGTGGCATTAGGAATGAAAATGAGAATGGAGGCAAGTGGATTGATCTTCTGTGAGCTAGAAAGGTATGTGTGTGTTGTAAATAAGAAGAGTGAGTCGAAACATAAAGAGTATTAATCATAAGCATAGGCTTGTCGGCCTCTCTGTTTGTCGGCAAAAAATGGATGTGAAACACTGATGAATTAATTTTTGGAGTCGTGAAGGGTTAGGTGTGAAGTATGCTGAAATGGAGACGTTAATATCATGATGAAGGATTTGAGGACCGTATATTCAATAATCATCTATACGGATTGCTTACTAAGACAAAGGATGAAAGTTAGTATGAGCAATGGATGAAGGAGAAAAAGAGATTACAGGAACACGAAGTAGGCAAAGAATTATAGAGTGAGAAGTAAATATGAACAAGGCTTATTAAAAATAAGAAAAATATATCAAAGTGACTCGGCAAGTATATTTATATAGTTGATATTGTGAAATTAAGATGAAACATGACACACTGATCCCTGTGACATATGACGAAAGACCATAGTTTGGTGGACCCTGCGCCGGTGTTTTGAAACTCAACCAGCAACGGTGGATTTTTTCTTTGACTAGACAGATGGACTTTCTTACTAATGAGTCAGTGCATAGGATTTTGGTTATAATGGGTAGGGTATTGCGATTCGATTCTCGCCACTCTGAGTCATGTTCTTCAGTTAAATCTTTCTATTTCATGATGTACTGCTCGAATATCCTCATCCACCCAAACATGTTCTGCTAAAAAAGGAAGTAAAGAAGAATGGAAAAGATACATGTAAGGATATAGGAGGAGTATAATATAAACAATGAATTATAATACCATATAATATTAATATACATTATTAAATATTATATACGTAACTATCGAATATAGCCAGACTATATAGCTAGATTACAATATGCCTTGTATAATTTAACTCATAAATATATACATAGTAATAAGGGTATCAAACAGTTATATATAAAATAATAAATAGTTAATTTATAGCAAGTAAGTTTAAAAATAATTTTATTATATTGAATACAATTAGGTTAAAAGCTAATAAATTACATTGATGTTATCACTGTTTATAAATAGATGATTATAGATATTATTATATTCTGAAAAAGTATATAAAAGTTAGGACCTATACCCAAATAGATATTTAGTTTAATAAGTCAATAAAATCATTATTATCATTATATTATCGTATTTACTTACACGTATGAGGTTAATATATATTTAATGAAATGGATATTAATATATATAAGGTAGTATAATATAATAATTATTATTAAAAATCGTTATACATTTTATGATAAATAATGTATATATATACTTATATATATAGTTAATGAATATAGTTCATATATAATGTAAAGATATAATATTAAACGGATTACATTATTAATATGTACTTGAAGATGAATGCATTTGGAAAATAAAAAAGATTACTATATAGTAAAACCCATAGGTTACGTATAATATATTTTTTAGTTATATGTATATTAATAGATAGTCTTAGTATATACCTATTCATGATTATATATTTATATAATATAAAGTGTTTATATATATGGATATACAATATAGCTATACTATATTGTTATAAATTAATTATATATAATAGGTTTAACAGTTTTTAATTATAAGGGTTTTATAGTCATTTTAGTTTATTATGAGATATTTAAATAATATACATTAATTAATTAATATATATATATATATAGCTTAATAGTTAATCACCTTTCAAACGGTTAATAGCTTATAAATTTAATGTAGATTGATATAAGCTTAATTAGGCTATTATTGGATATAGAGATAATTTATACGTATGATATTTAGTTAATAATATATATTATCCAAATGTTTAATATAGGTGAGAAATATTTTATATGAGTTATAATAATATTAGGATTTAACTTAATAGTGACAGTGTATTATAAGTAATATAAATATAGTATATTCACATCCTTCATTCATATATAATAATTATGATGATTGTGTTTTCCATCCATATAAATAACTAATTATGTTTAATCTGTATTATAAAAGATATATAATAAGTTTAAAATATATGTTTTGGTACTTAATAGAATAATAAATAGGTATAAAGTATATATAATAATAATGAATTAGATATATATTATATAATGAAATTGATTCTATAATCTATATAGTATTAATATATATGATTAAATAATATATAATATATATATAATATATATATATATTATATAATATCACTATATTTTATATTATTAAGTATAACTAATTGTTTCCAACATGTATCACTCTAATTTGTTTTTCTTTTCCCTTCGTGTATAATAACTATACCCACTATATATAATATAAATATATTAGTAGCTATATATATATATAGTATATATTTATATATATAATATATTATGTAATATATATATATATTATAGTATGCATAATATTTTATATATATAAATACATATATATATATATATATATATACTTAATAGGACAATTTTCTATAAAAAATATAGGGTCGATTACTTCTTAGATAGGTTCATATATACAAACAGCCTGCAAAAGCGTACTCTATCTCCTACTCAAGTAACTTTTTTACTACTTGTGTCTCTCTCTCTCTCTCTCTCTCTCTCTTCTCTCTCTCTCTCTCTCTCTCTCTCTCTCTCTCTCTATCCGTTCCCTCTCATCTTTCTCCATATATATATATATATATATATATATATATATATATATATATATAATAATTAAAATTATATATATAATATATTTATATATAAATATATATATATATATATATATATATATTGTAATCGATTGTAATGTATCGATTATTAACCTCGTTTGTTTTTAAGCACTCACTGTATACCAATGGAGGAAGGAATCAGCAACACAAGAAATTTCTTTTCTAATATAATTTTAATTTATAATCTAAGCCAATTAATTATTCATTTTACAAACATTTAAAATTAAACCATAATATTTACAATTACATAATTATCTCAAAATATATATATCCTAAATGTCAAAATACGTTTTACCCATCAGGTGTCTGCTAAGCCACCATTAAGCTTTTCTGCTCTTTTGTTTCGTTTATCAATACTTACTGAGTACAAAAGAAATATCGAAATAAATCAGGTTAAATTGCTTCTACTCCCGACTAAGTCGTATGGGTAATGTTCGAGAAACTTTTATTAAAAAACACAACCTCTATCTTTTAACATATTTGGAGGCAGCAAAGGGCACTAAATAAATTTCATCAACCATACGGAGATCACTTGTTTGGTTATTACGACACAAAATATAAATAGATTAATAAAAACCGATTCTTTTTCCTAACTATAGTTATAAAATTTAATTCATGTTTCAAGAATATCTTTAAAATTTCCCAAATAAACTTATAAAACTCACACCAAACTTTTCTTGAAATTGTGGTATTTCCAAAGAAATAATAAATTTCTGAAGGAAATGATTACAGTTAATAACAATACTCGAGATACTTATCATTAAGATACGAATCCTAGAAAGACAATGCGGCGGAAACACAGATTCGGCTCTGTATTTTTTAAGTTTCTGAAAATTTACAAAAATTCTTCAAGCTTACCAACGAGAGCACATAGATTCATGCAACTTCCATTTTATCCAGCAATCGTACAACAAGGGGAGGAATATACCCCACTTTGTGTATATATATACCGCCGCTTTTACTTCCCATAACCGCCGCTTTGTTTGGCACTCCGGTCGCTGCTTTTTGGCACCAGGCCAATTTTGGCACCCTTCATTACCCCCTTCGGAGAAGGGGTGCGGCACGAGACGGTTGCGTAGCAACCGTCGTAACGTGTCTCCCTCCATTAGTTTGGCCCCCCCCTTTGACAACCCTGACGGGGTCTTAGCCCTCTTTTGATGTTTTGACCTTGATATTTTTTGACATTGACCTTTTCAAGGCCCGAAATTGAAGACCTTTCATAAAGGTTTGTGAGGAATTGAGTTGGGGATTGAATCGAGTCCTGTAGATACTGAAGCGTACCCTGCCCGTTATACTGCCTAACATGAGGTCCATGTACGTGACCTGTCCGTAGTACCTGTCCTACTTGAGTTTAATTTTAACTTTCCATACTCTTTTTTCAT
>JABUQX010045831.1:0-2500 GCA_015478945.1 Trachelipus rathkii
AACGAGAGAGACGCAAGACTCGACCCGTTCCGTAAAATTCTTACTGATCACCGTTCTAATTATCGCCATTCATATAATATCATATTAATTATATTATATTATATTAAAATATATATATTATATATATATATATATATATATATTATATTATATATATATTATATATATATATATATATACTATATATTATATATATATATTCATATGATTAGTATAAATCTATAGTATAATATATATTATATTATCTATATATATTATATATATTATATATATTATATATATATATATATATATATATATATTATAGGGCCTATACTGCTAAAATTTGCTGTATAAACTATATATTAAATAATAGTATATAATATATATATATATATATATATAATATATATATATATATATATATATATATATATATATATATATATATATAATATATATAATATATATTATATATATATTATATAATATATATTAATACTATATATAATGTTCAACGTTTGGCGAATCTTTCTTTTGATTATGAAAAGAAGCGATCTTATAAGCTCCTATTTTATTTTTAAATAGTTACAAAGATACTGTTATTTCTCTTTTTATTTAAATGATTCGTTTTACTAAGTAATGTCTATACTTTTATCGAAAATGTTTCAAAATTTTAAAAAACCTTTTGCAAGATCTTAAATCAGTTAACTGCAATATGCTGGCTAGCATTCTGGCAACACCGTTAACAGCTCATACAGACCGAGAATAATAACACTGGAATACAGAAATTTTGTTAAAAGTGGATATATGAATTGTTTTCTTATGTCATTTCGGTAAGCTGAAAACGAATATAACCTCCAAATTTGCACAACCGAGCTTTTTTTTTTTTTGTAATTTTATATATTTCATAAACTAATCAATATAATTCACAATTGTAAAATGTCTTGTTTTGTTTACACTCTATTTTCTTGCGCATTTTTAAAAAAAGGTATAGATCACCATCCTAAAATGCCTAAAATAATAGGAAGCATAAAAAGTCGATAAATTATAGCGCCATTTATTGTTGATAAACCATGTTTAAGCGGATACTCGATACATATAACCTTGGTCGGACGTTTTTCATGAGTTCCATTTGCCTTCAGTTGTATCTGGACGTTTGAATGTTGAGCAGTTGTGGTGGATATTATTATATATTGGTTGACTATCACATACTTATTAATTAATACATAATTATATATATATATACCTATAATATAATATATATATATAAATATTTTATATATTATATATAGTTAATATAATATATTAAGTTATCATATAATACTACTATAATATATATATTATATATATATATATATATATAATTAATATATATAATTATATATAATAATATATAGTTATATATATAATATATATATCTATTATATACTATATATATATAATAATATATATAATATAATATTTATCATTATATAATAAATATATATATTATATATATATATATATATATATATATATATATATATATATATATATATATATTATATATTTATCAGATTCATAATATATATATATATATTATATTTATATACTGTCAGTAGGTAATAATATATCAATGTGTAATCTATATATGTATGGATACATAGCCTATATAGGTAGGTGATATATATATATTATATAATATTTTGTACTATATTATATATATTTATATATATATATTATATAATATATATATATATATTATATATATATATATATATATATATATTATACGTTCAAAATTGTTTATTTCACTTACAGATCAGATACCTTAATTAAATGCCACGAAATTGTAAAAATGATCCAAACAAATTTGTTACATTTGGTGGTGGGTAAGCGTTGAAGTCCCAATGAGAAATATTCATCCCCTAATAAGAAAAAAGCAAATAACTTTATTTGAATTAAGCTTGGTGGTCCAGATAAAGATAAATCTTGGCCACCTCGATATTTGCTGGATGCGTCTTGTGAACCATTACTTATGTGTTGGTTTAACGGACAGTCCAGACATATGCCATTTGCAATTCCAATGGTATGGAGGGAACTAAAGGATCACGCAGCAATGGACTGTTATTTTCGCATTACAAAAAATTGCTGGAATAACAATCAAGACCAGAAGACCATAAAATACCAAACCTCATTCGCTTTAGGGCCCTGTCCCTCACAGCGAAGACTCCTATCCCCTGCACGACCTGAAATGTGAAATCCCTGTCGGAAACTCCCGCACGAAGAAGATTTACAATTACGTCCAGAAAATGACAACTTTGAAGACCTTGATTATAGATGGAATCGTCAAGTAGATGCTCATAGAAATTAATCAGCATGAACTTCAATGAATCTAGTTTCGACATCTATCATTGTCAAAGAATTAGGCAAATCATTGGCATCTAAATTAGGGTTCTGAAATCTCCTTGAGAGGAAAACTACAATTTCCCTCTTATTCGGCGACGCGAAGAAGAACTTCAGACGGCTTTTTTCTCGG
>JABUQX010045831.1:10000-12500 GCA_015478945.1 Trachelipus rathkii
ATAACTTTTATTTATTTTTGGTTTTGTTTTCTTTAAACATTTTCTTTCCTAAAAAAATTATTCCTTAATGTTATAGCTTCAACGTTTTGCATTTTAAAATTTAATCTAAAGCAGTAAAATCATAATCAGTAAATCAGTTACAATCAGTAAATCAAGTACGTATCCGCCACGCCTCATACCCTTCTCATGTTCTATTGATCTTATTGATTCTATTGATCTATTGATCTATTGGATCTATTGATCTATTTTTTTATAACATAACACAAAATCTTTATTTATTTGTTTTGTTTTCTTTTTTTATACACCGTCAACTAAATTATGTTGTTTTGCTATTTTATTTTTTATAAGTTTCATTTAACATTTATAAGTTTCATTCTTTATGTTTTTAATTTTTTTGCTTTCCATTAATTTTTTTTTAAGTTAATTTTTCAAATTTTTAGTTATTTTATTTTTAATTTATTTTTGTTTTTGGTTTCTTTAAACATTTGTTTTTATTAAGAAATTTATTCTTTTATTTTTAGCACTTAAAAAATTTGCATTTTTACATACCCTAAAGCAGTAAAATCAGTAAATGCAGTAAATCAAACGTAAATCACCCAACTCTATCTCCTATCCATTCGTATCTTATTGATCTATTATTGATCTACTGATCTATTGATATCAGTCATATTTTATAAGACAAACACAAAAACTTTTTATATTATCTTGTTTTTTTCTTTTATAATCGTCAACTAAAATATATTGTTTGCTAATTTATTTTTATCTGCTTCATTTACAAGTTTTATTTTTGCTTTCAATTTAATTTTTTTACTTATTTCTCCAAATTTTATTATTTATTTTTATTCATTGATGTTTTGTTTCTAAAAACATTTTGTTTTACTAAAATTTATTCTTTTTTATGTTTATAACAAAAAATTTGCATGTACAAACCTTAAAGCAGTAATCAATAATCAGTTAATCAAATCCTAATCCCACTCCACCTCTTACCCTTCCATGATCTATTGATCTATTGATCTATTATTGATCTATTGAGCTATTGATTCGTCATATTTTTTGTTAAATACAAAAACTTTTTATTATTTTGTTTTGTTTTCTTTAACATTTTTGTTTACTAAAAAATTATTCTTTTTATGTTTATAACTAAAAAAATTTGCATTTTTATATACCCTATAAGCAGTAAATCATTAAATGCAGTAAATCAATACTACCCACAATTCCCACCCTCTACCCAATTCATGATCTTTGACTCTATTGATTCAAGTCATATTTTTATTAAATTGTTATGTTTTACATACCCTAGAACAGTAAATCAGTTAAATCAAACTATACCCTCCAGCAACCCTCCTACCCATCGTGATCTATTGATCTATTGATTTCAGTTCTATTGATCTTATTGATCTATTGAATTAAGTCAGTATTTGTATATATAATACAAAAACTTTATTATTTTGTTTTGTTTCTTTAACATTTTTGTTTTTAATTAAAAAAAATTATTCTTTTTATGCTTATAGACCTAAAAAAAAATTTGTCATATTTTACGTACCTTAAAGCAATAAATCCGTAAATCAGTAAACACAAACTGCCCTCTCATTACCCTCTCGACCCTTCTGTGATCTATTTGATCTAATTGATCTATTGATCTATTTATTTTATTTTTTGTTTTTAAATTTATGTTTACATACCTTTAAAACAGTAAATCAACTAGCCCTCCAGTCCACCCTCCTACCATCCATGATCTATTGGATCTGTTGATCTATTGATTCAAGTCATATTATGGATATCATTTTGTATAAATAGGGCATGAAAATAAGTTGTTTGAATAAAAGTTTTATTTATTTATTTCAAATTTTTATTATTTCTATTTTTGTTCAAAAATTATTTTATAATTTTTTCATTTAATTAATTTCATTATTTATTAAAATTGTTTTGTTTTAAAACTTTTTTAATTATTTAAATTTTAATTTTATTTTTAATATCTTTGTTTAAATTTTTTTTACTTATTTATTTTAATTTTATTTATTTAAAAGTATACTTTGTTTTAAACTTTTTTTTTAAAAGTTTATTATGTTTTTTTTTTTTAAATAAAAATTATATTTTTAACTTGATTTTTTCCTTTTTATTAGTTTTATCTCTTTAAAAGGTGGACCTTTTAACTAAAATTATTATTCATTTATGCTTATATACGTATAAATGTTTAACTTTATTGGAGCATACTACTAATAAATGCAGTAAATCAGTAAAGCAATCTATCCATACCCCTCCCCTCCCACAATCCATGATCTATTGATCTATTGGATTTCGAGTGGACTTTAAGTTTTAAATTTTGCATTGACGTGCGCATAAATATTCATAACTTAGAATATCTTTATACTGATCAACGAATAAACCTGGCTATTCATGTCAAAGTTTTTCGCGTCTCAATAAAGTTGACATATCCATATACTGAATCAAAGAAATAACGTACAGCAGCAAACCAACAATACAGAACCTTAGATAGGAA
>JABUQX010045831.1:15000-28932 GCA_015478945.1 Trachelipus rathkii
GTCTGCCATGCATACATGCTACCCTTCCGTGCATTTAGTCTATGGTAATGTTTTAGTTTTTTTTTAACTTAATAAATATCTAATGGAAAAATAATTTAACTACAAGATAAAATAATTTTGAAAATGAAAAAAAAAAGTACACAAAATCGACTTTATGAAACTTCACAAATTTAATTTAAAATGAATAAAATCTCTTATTTCTGATTTTTCCCTTGGATCATAAAGTGTATTTCTTAGTTTTACCAACTATACAGAGAAATTTTTTTATTTCTCCCTGGTTTAATCAAAATTTACCTTATCTATAAGTTGGTGCACCTTTAAAAAAACCCTTTCCTTCTCCGAGAAGAAGAATAACATAAAAGTTGTAAACAACGTTGCCAGTTTAAAATGAAATCTACAGAAAAATCTGTAAAAGATGCCAGGCCTGTGACATTTATATTTACTATGCAATTATGATGGTAGTTTTTACGGAAATTAAATTAAAATTTATCATTTTCCAATATGATTTATTTCTTTTTATCAAAATATTTGTAAATAAGGTTATCAGTTTAATTTATATTCATATATATATATATCTTCCTCTATTAATTTATATATATATATATATATTATTATATATAATATATAATTATATATATATATATATATATATTATTATATTTATATGATCTCCCTTTCTACATAACCATATAGCTATATATATAAATATTATATTAATAATAATATATTATAATATATATATATATATATTAATATATATATATATATAGTCATATATATATATTATATATATTATATATATATATATATATATATATATTATATATATTTAAGATGGCTGAAGGCGTAAAGAAAACCATAAAAGCGTATCTAACATAAACGATAAGAAATCGGAGAGTTCTTGTGAGACCGCAAAAAAGAAATGATAGAATGGACCGAAATGCTATGAAAAACTGCTAAGATTTTGGTTGTAGCTTACAGAGAACAAGAGGAAGAAGCTGAAGATCAGACCGGGAGGAGGAAGGAAGGATGAAAGCGAGAGATAACGGTGAAAGGAATATGAAGAGCTATACAAAAGGATGAAGAAGGGTAACAGCTCAGAGAGGATGTAGGTGGCTGTGGAGTGGTGGAGAGGGAGGTAGAGGAGACTGAAAGGGAGAATCATACAGTTTTGATTGAAACAAGTGTTGGAGAGAGGGAAGGGTGCCGGAAAGGTGGGGCAAAGCAATAATAATACATACCGATATATAATAGATAAGGAGCTGCCTGGAAGCCTGTAATAATTATAGGGGTATCTCATTGATGGACCATCTGACGAAAATAAACGAAAGAATATTGGAGAGGAGGTTGAGAGAGAAGGTAGAGCAGAGACTCGGAGAAGAACAGTACAGGTATAGAAGGGGAAGAGGAACGACTGACCTCTTATTCACACTGAGAATGGTCTCGGAGAGGATGCTGGAATATGGCAAGAGATTTCTTTGTAGCCTTCATCAATCTGCAAAAGACATTCGATTCAGTGCCAAGGAAAAAGCTCTGGAGAGGAATTATGGAGTGAAGGGTAGATTAAAGAAGGCGATGGAAAGTATGTATGAGAAATGCAGCTGTATGTTAGAACGGAGTGCGAGAACGATAGATGGTTTGAGGTGAAAACAGGAGTGAATCAAGGGAGTGTTTTATCGCGCCACTGTTGTTTATATTATATTTAGACGTGTTGATAAGGAAAGGTGAAAGAGATACTGGGAGAATTTGAAGGGGACATACATGGCATATGCGGACGATCTGCATGTTGGAGCGAGAGAGAGGAGCGATTCCGAGATTGTGGGTGAGTGTTGGCGGAGGAGTTGGAGGAAGCAGGGATGCAGCTAGATGAACATACAGAGAGAAGAGATATAACAGTTACCGGAGGAAGGAGGAGGGATGAGAATCGATGGTTGAGAAAGGAGGAGGTGAAGCGCGGTAAATACCCTGCATTATCCGAAGGATGTTTTTTAACAGAAGGGGAGGAAAGTGGGGAAAGAGATTACGTGAGAATGGAAAAAGTATGGATTAGTTATGAAAGCGGTTATACTACCCATTGATGAAAGCCAGAACATCAGAATATAAGGTTAAAAACGTGATTGCGAATCCCAGAAATTTCAAGACCGTATTGCGTCCCGAATAAGATCACATGTAAAACCGTTTTCCTCCTTGCATCATGAAAAATGCTCGACCACATTGCGGTGCCCAAATGCTTAAACTTCTAGGTCAAAAATCACCCACCCTACAGTCCTGATCTGGTCCCCAGTAATTTTAACTAATTTTCAAAGTTGAAGGAGAGTCTCCAAGGAGTGAGGTTTGGTCCAGATGATAAGGTAAAGAGAGCGGTGTTAGACTGGTTTCGGTAAACGGTTCAAGACTTTTTTTCAACCAGTTTTGAGAAGTGGGTTAAACGTTTGCAGAAATGTATTGACGTTCGAGATTATGTAAAAAAAAAAAAATGTACATGCTCATTGAATAAACCTTTGACATTTTCTCAGTCTTTGTTTCATTACCTTCTCTGCAGTGTAATAGATTTTACAGCAGAATAAGCGTTACTTTTCAGCCCGAACTAGTGTGTGTAATGATAGAGTTGCATGCAAATACCAGAAATTTACCATATAATTTCTGTTGTTACGCAAAAGATGCAATGATATTGTCTCGTTTGTTCTTCTATTAATTCGGCAAAAGGGCAGTAGCGGACCTGTAAATGCTTCCCTTCTTCTATTTACCGAATGATTTTATTGTTCAGCAAAACTTCATAGGAAATTAATCGACAAGTTCATTAACACTCAAAGAAAGCTTGCTACCCTTTGTTCAATCTTACTACTAGAAATCTTTATTCTCTTACTAAAATAAATACTATTCGAAATCTTGCTCTACTTATTCCTGTACGTTTTGAATATCTAACGTTTTTATTGATAAAGCCAATAATTTTTGCTTCCTGTTCTAATAGCTCTATCCTAGATTATTCCTCTTAGCTTTTCCAGTCTCCCTCCTAAGATTTATGAGAAAATAACCTCTGTGCGTTAATAGGGAGTGCTTCCAGGATGGAGACCAATCTTTATTTTAATTTCGATCCCTCTCTATGTTAGGTAGTCACAATTTTAACTACTTTTAAAATAAACTACAATAAAAAGTGAAACATCCTTTGCAACTATTCTCGGAAACCCCTCGTTAGAAATTTTACCTCTTTTGCATCAACACTTACATGTGAAACTCTTTTAACCAGCTTTTTAATTTTTATTAATCTCCCTCGCTGTAAGTTAAGCGGTCGTCTTTTCTCACTGAATGGTTTTCATGTAGGGGTATGTGTGGTTTGCTTTGTCTTTTAAATCAATAAACAGTCCTTGTTTTTAAATTAAAAAATTATTTGAAAAATTATTGTTGCTCTCTTTGTGGGTTAAATATATATATATATATATATATATATATATATACTATATTATATATATACCAATTAATATAATATATATAATATATATATATATATATATATATATATTATAAATATATATATATATACCTCTATATACCAATATATATATATATATATATAAATCGTTTTAAATCGTAAAAGCTAAAAAAAAAATACGGTTCTTGGAGTGCGCTAGGCGTTCTTGCATTGGGGTAGTTGTTACCCGTGTTATGTATAGAGTGAGTACGTATGGTCTGGAATAAGAAGTGTAGATCTAAGTTCAATTCGTGTTTCAGATGGACAATCTTTAGCGGCGTGCTAGGTGTGAGAAAGTTGTAAACGAGAGAATAAATGAAAGTATGTTGAGATGGTTTGTCATGTGGAAAGGATGAATGATAGTCGTTTGGTTAAAGCGGATGTATAAGTGGTGAGTGTGTGGAACGACCGGCTGGAACCGAGGAAAAAGTGGCATTAAGTCAGTAAAGAATGTATTGCAGGAGAGAAATGTGAGTTTGCAGAGGCGAGAAGAAAGGTGCATGATAGGATAGAATGGCGGGCTGTGTTGTAATTAGGTATGGTTGTGGCCCACCTGGGCCAGAGAATGAACCCTACACTTGACGATTTTACCATAGTGAGGATCCGTCGCGGTCCCGTGAAGCCTCTAAGGTGGATTTTCGTGATTGCGCGAGTTTTTATAATTAATGCACAGAGGGGCGTAAGGCTGCTGCTTTCTTTTCGACTTGTTGTCAATTTCTCCTACTGCTTTTTTCTTTCCGATGCATGTTAACGCACCTTACTCCCAATCTGGGGAAAAAAGTAATAATATTAATATAATATATTATATAATGATAATCATATATATATATATATATATATATATATATAGTATATATATATATAATATTATATATATAATGATATTATATATATATATATATATAATATGAAGTTATGTGGATGCGTGAGCAGTTGAAACAAGTGTCTGAGTTTAATATTTAGGATATATGTTAAAGAGAAGGGAACAGATGATGCAGTGTAGTAGAAAGTTGTGAATGGCAGGGAAGGTGGCTGTGCAATTAAATCATTGGTGAAGAAAAGGGACTAAGTTTTTGGAATGCGCTACGGTCTTACATGAGGGTAAATTGTTACCTGTGTTAATGTATAGTAGTTGAGACTATGGTCTGGAAATAAGAGGTATAGATCTAAGTTCAATGTGTTCAGATGGACCAATCTTAGGGGCGTGTTAGTGTGAGAAGAATTTCATAAAATGAGGAATGAACGTGTTAGATAGTTGTGTGCGTCTGAAGAAGGGGATAAATTGAGGAATTAAATGAAAGTACTTGAGATGTTTAGGTCATGTCTGGTAAGATGGATGAGAGGTCGTCGGTGTAAATCGGATGTATAGTGGTGAGTGTCTTGGGAATCGACCGGCTGGGAGACCGAAAAAAATGGATTGAGTCAGTAAAGGAATTTCTGGAGGAAGAGAAATGTGAGTTTGCCAGGAATCGATGAGGAAAGTGCAATAACAGGAGATGAATGGGCAGCTAGTCTTTATGTGAGCGGAGAGGGTTATGGTTTGTGGTACCACCTGGAGCAGGGTATGTATACCCCTACATTTATGATAATGCCATAGCGGATGCCGTCAGTCGCGCGTCCCTTGAAGCTCTAGGGCGGATTGTCTGACTGCGACGAGTTCTCACTAATAAGTATAAAGGGTCGGTAAGGCTGGGCTTTCTTTTTGACTTGTGTCATACTCTTCTACTACCTTTCTGTTCCGGGTGCACTGCACGCATCTTACCTCCAGTCTTGGGTCTGGCAGTCTGTTATATATATACCGATATATATATATATATATATTATATATATATATATAATTATAATAATATAATATATATATATATATAATATATATATATATATATATATATATATATATATATTATATATATATATATACATATTTATATATAATATAGTATATATATATAATATGATATAATATATATATATATATATATATATATATATATATATAATATAATAATATATATATATATATAATTATATATATATATATATATATATATATATATATGATATTATTTAATTTTTTTTTTTTGGATACCATACTAAGTATAAGTAAGTATTAATAAGTATGAATAAAATTTTCTATAGAAAATAAAAAGTTTTAAGAAAATCATATCATAAAGAAAATTAAAAATGTTTAATGGAATAATAAGTTTATTTCTATTTATTCTATTTACACAAATCTTTTATATTTTTTTTATTTTAAACATTAAAAATGTTTAATGGAATAATAAGTTTATTTCTATTTATTCTATTTACACAAATCTTTTATATTTTTTTTATTTTAATAATAAATTTTGAGGAACTATTATATACACCTATTCTATCATTCTATTATATACACCTATTATATCATTCCATTTTCTATCACCTATTCAACAATTTAAGTCGCCCAATACATTCAACCTAAAGCTCCCACTCACCCAGTCGAAAACATCATTCAGATTATTACAAAAAGTCACCTTCTCCTCAACATCCTCCACAGATAGACTATATGTTACAACCACACATACCTTGACCTATTCAAACTTAAAATTCAACATTAGAATTCTAGCAAAATTTTGATTCTAGTACCCACACAAACAAAACCCCCATAGCTCTATGGACACAGGTCACTGATAGAATTGCAGCTCCTCCTCTCCCCTTCACGTCACACCACTCGTCTTCAACGCTTTCCTTTCATGTTTGTTTAAGTTACAGCTAGTAAATCAAATTTACCCTTTCTAAATACATCCAATCACCTCTCTCCTTATTATTAATTTCTTTAACATTCAATGTTCCCAGCAAGTTCATACAATTTATTTTATATATATATAGTATGTGATTATTCAACCAGAGTATATAGATAGATGGTATATCATTATATTCCACATAATTAATAGTATATAATAATATTAGTTATCTTAGTATATATTATATATTTATAAATACTATAGTATATATATATATATATATATATATATATATGATATATATATATATATATATATATATGATTATACTTATAATAAAATAAAATCATAATAATAATTAATAAATAATTAATAATATATTTTTTTCTTTTGCATTGGATATATTAACAGGGATCCCACAGCACACAGAGAATGCGGCTAGACCGTAGTTAGCAAACTAAGGACAGGGAAGAATCCTAACGAAACGAAAGAGGAACAAGGCTGAGTGAATGTTAGAATTCTATTATAAAGAGTTCACAGTTCAAGAGAAGGTAAAAAATACGATCACTACAAAATAGAGATGATTACGGACAGCATTGTGCTTGAAGTCGAATGCGAAGAGTATGGTAAGCTAGCACGTAGGAAAGAAAAATGCTTCACGAAGCGTTCTCGAGATGTGCAACGCAATCCACCAAGTGACATAACTACAGTGAGAGGAAAACTGAGAGGAGCAAAATGGCAGGTCGGGAAACCACCCCCACGAGACATAAGAATCAGGCGTGAGATTTGTATGAACTCCAAGAATCGCAAACGAGCCTGGACACCTCCACTAGAGACTTCTACGAGGAAATGAAGACTACCGGCCGAAGGACGGTTTGACATTCTCGCAAGTTTGGCGCCACGATTTCATTCCTCCGTCCCAACATGACTATCCAGCCAGAGAGGAAAGCTCCGACGCAAAGAGATGGAGAAATTCTGTAGCAGGAAAATGACCCAGGCGCACGAGTAAAGGAGTGAAGGATAAAACGGGCATCATCGACACCGTCGTGTGCAGCGCCTTTGCTTTGGCATTCCCCATCGTACTCCGTTTCGTTTCATAGGAAACACTCACTATGGGAGGGAATACCCAACAGAACTCTATATATGTTTTATTAAGCATAATAATAGAATAATAATAATAATAATAATAATAATAAATAATAAATAATAATAATATAATAATAATCAATCAAAAATATCAAAAATAATATTTTTAATAATAATAATAAATATAATAATTCAAATCAAATCAAAAATTAATTTTTAACTCTCTATAGTATTACTATGGTTGTATGATAATTATAATATATTGTGTATTACAATTTATATATTAATACAAAAATAATAAATAGATGAGAAAAGGGCTACTAAGGGACGTTTTCAGCCATTGAGCCCAAAATAATAGTAATTAAGAAAAAAACTTGACAAATAATATACGAATAATAAACAATAATAAAAGTAAAATAATAGTAATAATAATTAATTAAATAATAATAAACAATAAAATAAATAATTAAATAATGAATAACAATAAATTAATAAAAAAATTTTTTGATTTGAGTTAAATGTACAGTGCATAATTCACCACAGCATCACAAAGTGAAATGCGCTAGACACCGTGTAGGCAAACTAAACGACAGGGGAAATCTAACCTCACTAACGAAAAGAAAGATTATGATGAACAAGCTGAAAGGTTATGATTATATTATATAAGATGTTCAGTTCAAGAGGAGCAAAAATTACAGATCACTACAAAATGAGATAGATTCGCGATAAGATGTGCTGAAGCCTGAATATGCTGAAGAGTGAATAGTCTAAGCACGTTACAGAAGAACTTGCCATCGAAAGGGTTCGGGATTGAGCAACGCAATCACACAAGAGATGAACTGAAACTACGATGCAGGAGGAAAACTTGGATGGAACAATAAATTGGGCAGTTCGCGGGATGAAACCCCCCCGCGACCATATGAAATCCTTAATGGGTGAGATTTGTATGTACCCAAGACGGCAAACGTAATGACCAGGACCACCGTTCGAGAGATGGCGAGCTTCTATCCGAGAAAATGAAGGACTACCGGGCAAGGTCAACGGCCGTTTGACATATCCACTAAAGTTGCGGCATGAGCATCCTCTCGGAGCCCAACATGACGCTCACAGCCAGAGGAGGATATATCAGACGCAAAATGAGATGGTGAGAAATCCAGTGAGTCAGTGAGAAATGGCCAGGCGCACAGCAGAGGTAGGTAACATGAGTCAATCGAACCCTGTGTGCAGCCGCCTGTTTGGCCTCCCCATCAGCCCGTTCGTGGCCAGGAACACACACATGGGAGGGAACCCAACAGAACTCAATGTTGTAGTGCTGCGCTGGTAACAAGCAGAGGGACTGTTGAATGGCACAGACCAACGGGTTACGGGTTGACCGGTCAAGCAACGACTGTGTAGAGCGCTCCGAGATTCCGAAAAGATGGTATAATTACCACCACGGGCGAAGGTACTGATCCGGTTCACCGCCATGGACATTGCTATTAGTTCAGCTGAAAAAACAGACAAATAGGGCGGAAGGGTATGGGATACAGTGATGTCCGGAAACACAGCTGAAGCTCCCACCCCTTCCTCCGTCTTTGAACCATCGGTGTAAATCGCTTTAGAGTCGCTATGGACCTCGACGTGAGACACAAAGAATCCCTCAACCGCACGGGTGTGCCTACGATCTATATTCAAAGACTGGATCCACTGCAAAGGCAGGAGGCGGAGAGGACCACTGTGAACGGTGAGGCCAAACCAGATTGCATGACCGCTCGCTGAGGAAGGGCATACCACTAATAATAATAATAATAATATTAATAAATAATAATAATATATATAATAAATTAATAATAATAATAAAATTTAAAAATAATAAATAATAATAATGTATCATTAATAGTATATAAATAATAATAATAATAAATCATAATAATAATAAATAATAATTATATATATAAACATTAAAAATAATAATAAATAATAATAAATAATTAATTAAATAAAATTTAAATAATAAATAATAATAATTGAATTAATAATAATATATAATAATATATTAAATAATAATAATAATAATAATAATAATAATACAACAATAAAAAATATTAATAATAATAATAATAAGAATAATAATTATATAATAATAATTAAAAAGAATAAATAAAATAAATATAATAAATAATAAGTAATAATAATAATGAATAATAGATGAAAATAATAATAAATAATAATTGATGAATAAGATTAAGTAATATATAAATAGCAATAATAATAATAATAATAAAAGTCAATTAATATAATAATAATTTAATTAATAATAATAATTAAATAAATAATAATAATTAATAATAAAACTAAATGCAAATGCTAATAACAATAATAGGAATAACAGTAATAACACTAAAACTAAAGCTAACAGTATAGTGATGAAGAAACATTTCACATTATATCAATACTATATACAAAATCCGGTATTAATATAATACTACTTACTACTACTACTACTACTACTACTACTAATTAATAATTAATAATAATAATAAATAAATATTAGTAATTCTTTACTAAGAAAAAATAATAATAATATATTAAAATAAAAAAATTAATTTAAATAATAAGAATAAAATAAAAAATAATAACAATGATAATAAAAATAATAAATACCAATCATAAAAGAAATATTAATTAAATAACAAATAATAATAATAATAATAATAATAATAATAATAATAATAATAATAATAATAATAATAATAATAATAATAATAATAATAATAATAATAATAATAATAAGATAATAATTAGTTTATTTCTATTACTTCAAAAAACTATTTCTCTTTGTTTTATCAGAAACTTTTGAAAAATTAATATCATTATAAAACTTCAAACTATAATATATCCTAATGTTTACAAATTTCCGTAATGCAAAATTTTCTACTCTTGGTGAACAAAAATTATAATTGAGCTCTTTTAACTTATTTGCTAAGTAAGTTGTTATATTATTGTTCATGCATACAACATTAAATTCTTTACAAAATATTGCTTCACAAGCTTTAAAAAATGAAAAAAAATTATTTGAACAAAAAGTTAAACCTTGATCAGCCGGTAAATGCTTATACTGTTTAATTTGCAAAAACATATTTTCTCTAATTTCTTCATTGAAAGAAGTTAGGTCACACACTGAACACACTTTTTCTTTATGAAAATGTAATATTTTTTTGGCGAGAAGTCCACAAACATACCTCATGCCATTAAGTTCCTCAAAATTATCTAGGTTTGTCAAAGGGAAAGTAACATTGTAAGAATGATCTAAACTTAAAACACTAGCGTTCCCCATTGCATGATCATCCTGCTTAAACATAGCTGAAGAAAGAAAATTGTGTGTCTCGTCCGCTTCACAGTTTTTGGATTCAGCAAATCTGACAAGAGAATTAATTGCTGCTCTCTGAAACAAAGCCTCAAACTGAGCACATGTTGGATTATCGCTCCAACCGCCTGCTCCTCTAATATCGCCAAAACAATTTTCTAGCGGATCTTGACACAATCTGCGAGTGTATATATATTTGAAATTATAATTCTGCAATTCCTTTAATAACTCAGTAATACCATTAATTGCCTGAATCCATCCTTGTACAAACCTAAATCGTGCAGTAACCATATTTTGTCCTCTATATATCTTCCACCCTTGAATCCACATTTTCATATGAGAAAGATATTCCCAAGCTACATTTCCAATTCTCAATTCTTGATGGAAAGGTGTCCTTTTTCTTTGGAAAGGTGAAGAATTTAAAATATCAAATAAAGTGTTCATTTTTAAACAAAATTTCTCCGTCGCAAAACTATTTTTATCAATTTTAACTTCCTTCCGCAATAATTCCAAAGCCTTTGATACAGACCGACTTAATATCTGAGAAGCAAGTTTAACTTTCATTTTAGCACCAAATGGTGCTAATCTTACATGAGCATTGGTTACCTTTGGTATGAGTGGAAAATTACCATTTATTTTAAAATTATAAGCTGCACATATGTATTTCCATTCTACAATGCCTTCATATGTTGAGATGCAGTTAGCATAAAAGGCATTTCTTGTACTTTTTAGCAAATGTGGAACGTCGGGAATGACAAAGATTTTTTTTTTTTCATTATTTTCGCCTTTAAATAAAAAGTAAGGCTTGCAGCTTGTTACTCCTAAAGTTTTTAATAATAAGGAGAAATTGCTTGCTTGGTCGGTTGTAATGCACACAACTTTAAGCCCAATTTCATCCAATTTAAAAAGACATTCATGTAGCAAAGGCTTCAAAATGTTTAATTTAACAGGCCCAGAACTAAAAACGTATCCAATTAGCTGGCGAAAATTCCCACTGATACCTCTTATCATAAAACATAGTGCTGAAGATGCTGGCAAGCAATTCCTCCGTTCGTTCCCAAAATCTTCAAACCCAGCTATATACTCGCCCCGAACTTTAAACAATAAATTTTTCTTAAGGTGGATTTCATCCATTAGTAAGACCACGCATCTATCCATTCCTTGCAATTTTTTAACAACGTTCTTTATGCTATGAAATAACTGATGATGAAAACCCGGGTTTACAGAAGATGCTCGAAGAAATCGGACTAAGGTGTCAACAGACGGTAATTTAAGCATTTTTCTAAGAAGTTTATAAGCTTTCGGGGATTTCAGGTATAAAGGTAAGCATAAGTTCTTCATTGTTTCAGTCCACTTCTGTTTTTTATTAAGTTGGGAGTTGAGCAGTTCAGTCAGGAAAAGAGGTAAATGTTTGCCGCAGAACTCAATTACATCTTTTTTGGTTACACTTTTCTTTTGAAGTTTACTCTCCTTTAATTTTAAATGTAAAAATTTATTTCTCTTCTTTAAATACCTATTGTGGCAAGTTTTTTGATGGATCAATTTTTTTAGCCGAATCTTCCTTGGCGTTCTGTCGTTGTTATTAAAGCATTGTGTGAACTGGGGAACCACTGATGGAAATCTAGTCGAATCTGTTGAGCATATCTGCCGGAGAATACTATATTATATAATATATATATATATATATATATTATATATATTATATATATTACATATATATATATAGATTATATATAATACTATACTATATATATATATATATTTAGTATATATATATATATATATATATATATATAATATAATATATATACTATATATATATATATATATATATATATACCGCTAACTACTATAGTGATTCATCCTCCTTTGCGTCTCACCAAGAATGGGGTAAACGTGCGTGACGTGGCATCAAAAAAGAAAGCAACTAGAAAAGAAACGACAAAAGTCGATATAGAAAGCCCAGCCCTGTCCTCCACCTCTGTTTACCGATTACAATACTATGTGAAAAACTATCGTTCGTCGTCGCAGTCCAAAAATCCACCCTAAGATCTTCATGTGGCCCACGACGACCATCACTATGTAAATCGTCAATCTAAGGATTCATCCCTTGGCCCAGGGGCCACAACCCATACCCCCTCACAAACCCCCGCCATTCACCTCCTACGATATATACACCTTTCTTCTCGCCTCTGCCAAACTCACAGTTCTCTCCTCCAGGACATTCCTTTTACTGACTCAATCCACTTTTTATTCGGTCTACCAGCACGACAGGTCGTGAGTTTCCCACAAACACACTCGGCCACTATACATCCACTTATAACAAACGACCTCTCAATCCTTCCTTTTCACAAAATGACCAAGACCATTCTCAATATATACTTTTTAATTTCTATTCCTTCTCATGTTAATCACCTCTCTAATATTTACTTGCCACACATAACGTTTTTTTTTTTTGTTAGTGTACATGAGCCCACCTACGGCATCACAAAAGTCTATAAGGCACACGGTATGAAAAAATCAACACCAAACGTCAAATGAATATTTAAAATAGAGAAATGAATATTCAATCAATTAAAAAAAATTATAAAAGTGAAACAAAAAAGAACAAGTCCTTACACACATTATAAAGTCCTAGTATTACGTAACAAATTCAAATATTATGAAGAATATTCCCTTCTTGTAGAAACAAGAAAATAGAGTTATACTAAAGTGCGGAAGATTCAGATAGATATGGGATAATCTTTTGGAAGGTGTATATTGGATCGTTAAAGTAGTAAAAATGACTAGCGGCGCGAAATAGGCCTCATGCTGACCCAGGAACAATCAAATGAAAGATATTGGCAGATCACAATTGCGGAATCGTTATGACTACTCGCGCAAAATTTATCAAATGGTTGAGGGGGTCGTGACATATAGTGACTGTGAGTGCTATTGGTGTGGCCAATACGGAGTCCAGTGCGTGCTGCAATTACGTATTCACCTCGTGTAAGCACTTTCTTCTGTTGAGGAAGACCACTCCACCCGATGGATCGGCTACCAGATTATATTTGCTAAGTTTCGTTCCTCGCTGATCATTTCGTCCAGCGTTCTGCCAATAGATCGAAAACCTTGTCGAGAAGAACAGTCCATGATAGCAATCGGTTGTAGCTCTGAACCGTAGCCTTTCGTTTCAAAAATGAGCATCCGGGAGGAACTGGAAACAACTCCATAAGAGGATGAGTGGCCATTTTGGCGCTCTCTGTCAAGCGATTTCATTGCAGTTACCTCCTAAATTGAAGAATGGGTGTCCAAAATAGAATAATTTG
>JABUQX010045832.1:0-47973 GCA_015478945.1 Trachelipus rathkii
AGTAGTATCTGCCAAGATAGTTTTATTCGTCAACAGGAGAGACGAAAGAACCGTCAAAAGGATAGGAAAAGTTAGAAGGTATTTTTCAGAAGCGATGATTATTGTAGAAGTTGGGTTTTAAAGAATTGAATTTCACAAGGTTTTGAAGCCCTCACCGCGAAATTTCTATCCAGATCAGCGACCATAGAATCGGAAAGATTAAGACGAGAGGCAATTCCTAGAGTAAAAGATGGAGCAGAATTGAACATGAGTTGAAGAATGAAGGTCGAGTCATCGGCATTGATGGATAGAGTTAGATGTGCAAGGGAGAAGATCCATTAATGAAAAGAAAGAATAAGTAGGAGATCAGACGAAACCCTGAGGAACTCCATTATTGACAGAAAAGAGAAGAAGTCGCTCAATCCAACCATAGCCGATATTGAGCGACTTGAAGAAAGCTAGACATAAGTAAGCAAAGAGAAGGAGGAAAGAGGGGAGCTTGGAGAGAAATGATGCGTGCGCCATACCCCTGTCAAATGCTTTGGATATGTCAAAGCGCCACCACGCAATACGCAAGTTTCCTAAGAGCGGAAAACCATAAATCGGTTTAAATAGGAAAGTATTCGCCAGTAGATCCGTATCCAGGATTTTTTTCGGGGGGGCCAAACAAAATTTTTTCTTTTATATATTATATATAATTGTATGTTATATATATATATATATATAATATATATATATATATATTGTATAATATATATAATTAATATATATATTTATATATATATATATATATATATTATTTATATATATATATTTATATTATATATATATATTTATATATATATATATATAATAATATATATATATATATATATATATATATATTTATATATTGCATATATATATATATTTATATATATATAATATTATAATATATATATATATATATATATATATATTATATACTATATATATATATATATATATATATATATTATATATAATATAAAGTGGAAGACCAAATATTAAATTTCTAAAAGAAAAAAATGGGAATAATTTATATAAATTACTAAAATCATCCTTACCTGATGTTAACTTTAATCGCCGGCATGAGAGTTGAGCAAGTCCGAGATAACATCTTGCAGTTTTAATGTCAAATATTTCGATGTGCGTAGAGGAGGGCAAGTCCAGTAAGTCTTTCATCTCCAATAGTAATTCTCAAGTAGGTGAGAGGCAGAAATTAATTTGAAAAAGTTTTTTTTTTCTACTGAACAGCAGTAGCCACGGGTATAATTGCCAGTTATTTGCAACAATATATAAATATTTGGTAAATTGTGACTGCGAACACGAAACTTGTTCGTCCATTGCTGTTTTTGGACATCTGTGCTGTGAATAACCATATTCAACTTCCCATAAATTCCATTCTTGCTTTTACTAAAATCCTCAATTGGGCTTTCGAAATCTTTTTTTTAAATGTTTACAATCTTTTATCTTCTCATATGGCACATTAACCCGTTCGGTATGACAAATTGCGAGGAAGATATAATTTCTTTATGATTTAAAACCTCTCTCCTAATGCTGATTATTAAATCATCCAAAAATGGGTATAAAAAATGGATGTGCGATAATATGTATGTGGGGCGATAATAAGGAATGTTGGGTCTGTATTTTTGGAATTTGTTAATTCTTGGTAGAGCAATTTAAATACCCAACTCAGATTCAGATGCACTTACACATTCTTCAAAAATCTATTGAAATTATCCTAATGTTGCATTTTCTCTGAGGGCTTCAAGTTTAGTTTTAACTAGAATTGCACTTCATTGATATCACTCACCAAATCAATTAACGTAGTGTCCTGCAATCGTTTTGGAAAAAGATTGTAATGTTAAACTGTCCAGGATGATTTAACACAATAGAGCAAACCAGCAAAATGGTCTATGGACATTGTTTAGAAGTGTGGTAAGCTTTTTCAGACTGATCTCCCACTTCACATTTTGTTGTTCTAAAGCTGCTATTAACGGGTTTATCATCTCTTTAAATAATAAAACGGATTCATGGCCGTTGGCACCAGCGAGTTTTGCATCACTTTTTAATCTCTTTTTGCTATCTTAGGAATAAGTTCTTCCTATTTTTTCTAAAAAAGAACTTTTGTCCTCTTACCAATTACAATAAAAAATGTACAACATTCTGATATTATTCCAATTGCATTTCGAATATTCTGAACTTTAGAAGCGCCTGTAAGGCATAAATTTAAGCAATGCAAAATGCAGCGAGTTTAATAGCTTTGTGACATTTTTCCTTTATTAAATTTTCTGAACACTGCTGAACTCACCACTCATGCTGCTGCACCGTCATAACCTTGGTCCTCTTAGATTATTTGTATTCAACCAAGTTCAGTTACTTTTTCTTACAATTAATTTTGCAAAGACTTATTCCGTCAAATAATTTGCCGAGACGAAACACAAAAAAAATCAACGAAAATTGTTCTTTCTGGGACACATCGGTCGTCTCATCGGCTAAGGACAAGAAAAATTTATCTTTATTTTTATGTTTTGCACAATTTTAACGTTGAATGAGATGCGCAAATGACTGAACTAGAAGCATTTTGGACTGTGAAACTAGTATCATGGCATTTCTACCACTAGTTTTTTTTAAATGTTCTGAAAAGACATGGTCTTCCAGCATTAGCACGATATCTTAACAGACCCGAAAAGTGCCATCATTTCCCCACAGGCCAAGAGAGTTCGATTCAACCTGAGTCATGATGTCCACGTACGAGTATATTTTGCTTACCACAGAATCGAATTGTTTCAACAATTGGACTTAGTCATTTTCTACTGTCTTTGGCCCCCCTTTTCTTCTGGCTGTCAATCTGTTTGTCGATGCCCTCGATTTTTTCCTTGAACCTGCTTTCTTCAGCAAATCTCTCTTCCACAGATTCTTTGTTTGTGATATTTACTTGCCTCGTGTTTTTTGAAAATTCAATTGCTTACCATCTCCCTCTCTAGCGTTTCAATACAACACCCCAATTTCCTGTTGTTTTCCTTTACCTTCTTTCTTTTGTTTCCAAAAACATTACACAATTTGCAATAAACCCCAAGTTTTTATCAGAGTAAGCTACCCACTTAATGAAAAATATCTTTCCGACCTTTGCCTTCCTGAGCAGGAAATATATGTTTTTAGAATCTGGTTTCCCAGAGATATTTTTAATATTTCCACTTTTCCCTATTGCTAAAATACTGTACCAATGAAATTGCCAATATCGTCTTAATTTAAATTTAATTTAATTAATCTTAATTTAATTCATTTATTTTTAATTTTAATATTTTTAATTTTTAATTTTATCGTTTAAATTTAAATTTAACCTCTGCACTTTATATTATTAACGGATATGATACTTAAAATTTTTTAGTGTCCTTAATATTTCCGGGGGGGGCGCCATGGCCCCTTGGCCCCCCCTGGATACGCCCCTGTATGCCGCCAGTAGACTTTGAACACCAAAAAGCCGTACTAAAATGTATGAAAGAAATGAGATTTCATTTGATGGTCTCAAGAAAGTTGAGAGGTGAGAAGGGTCTTCAAAGATTCTTAGAACTATGAAGTACAAAGTGAGAGCTATAGGGCGAATAGTTAGAAGGTCAAGTAGCGCTTCCTTTCTTTCGAAATACGGTGTGGAACACATGTGTGCGTGCTTTCCAAATGACACTGGAGGGGAGACGTGCTCGTATTAAGAATTAGAGAAATATAGTTTGAACGAGGGAATGATGTCCAGGCACATAAACGCATCATACCCTCATCAACTCGAGAGCTTTTATCCAAACCCTGCAAATGTGTAAACACTTATGTTCTACTAAACTGGAATAATAACCGAGTAAATATAAACATTTTGAGCCATTGAAAGGAGATTTAGAGTAATAATTTTAATGACAAAAAAAAAACGTTTTAATCTTTATTGAACAATGAAAAAATAATTTATGTATTAGATAAAGAAAAATCATTATTCATAAACTCGGTAAATTAAGTTAGGTTAACGGATGTAGGGGAAAATTTTTTAACTCGTTTAATAGACCCGTTAATCTGTTTTTCGGAATTAACGAAGACGTTAAAACCGTTAACTTTCGAAGAAAAATTTCAACGAGTTGTAATCCTAAGGATTAACGCTTTCAATCTGCGCTAGGATGCCGCACCTATAGATATAATAGTAAATAGTATATGATTAATATATATATATAGATATGAATAGTATAATTATACATAGTATATATATAATATATATATACTATAGATATCACTACTATATACTATTATAATAAGTAATACTAAGTCATTAGCATACATAATAATAGATATATAATATATATAAGTATATATACTATATAATATAGTATATACTTAGTATATATATACTATATATAATATATATAATATTATATATATATTTTATATTGACCTCATATTTATACAACTTATATATATATATATATATATATATATATATACTATATAGAATATATCAGTAAACATACTAATGGGTATTAACTTTATCATATCCTATTATATATATAATAATACTAAGTAGTAACAATAATAATATACTATTATATATATATGATAATTTATATATATATATATTATAATATAGATATATAGAACTATATATCCTATATATATATATATATATTAGATATATATATATATATATATTATATATATATGATATATATATATATATATTAGTATATATACTTTATAATATATATAATATCTTATATCCTTATATATATATAATAATATACTATATAATATATATTATATATATATATATATATAATATATATATATATTGTTTACTGTATGTTCCAACGTGCCGTAAGACACTTGGGTTGAAAAAGTACAATCCAAATGACTATATATATATATATATATATATATAAGTATTATATATATACTATATATTATATATATATATACATATATATATGATACAATAATAATATATATATTATACTAGAGTAGACGTTATATAATATATATATACTATATATATTATACAATATATACTTCATATAATTAAGCTTTCCAAACATATAACATCCAGTAAGTCAAACAAATAAATTGAAACCTAGAAAAATAAATTAAAATACAAATCCAAATTTAAATGGACACCAAAGCATTGCAGGATTAAGCTAAACTTGAATCTATGAACAATATAAATGAGAGGGAAAACGAGTGAATGATAAAGCCCTAAGTAACCAGGCGTTTAACAGGAATCCATATGAGAAAATCATGCCACAACTCCCAGACGATAAGCTGGGAATATGAGTGGTGTAAACCTGAGATGTTCACACCGCTGACTAGTGTATTCGAAAGGCAGATTGAGTACTAACTTGGCCGATAGTTGTGTACAGGAGTGAGTGAGATGTGTATCTTATAAGAGCTTCATATATCGATCTTAAATTGATTAGCCGTTTTATGTGGAGGCATGTATTAATCTATTTCTTCCACAATTTTACTCGACATAAACATAAAGATGAGAGTAGTAAGAATGATAACTCATGATTCTGAGGAATGTATAGGAATATTGGTTATCATATATTAATATTCAGATATTATATAGAGTATTTAAGTGAGTGGCTGTAAATTTAGATTGTTGGTAATAGCAACTTAATAGTAGACAGGGACAATTAAATGAATAAATAAGATATAAGGAGATAGAATGGGAAATTTTTAGAGATGATAGTAAAGGCCATTAAATAATATAAATCATAAATAAAATGAAAATAAAAATGAATAAATAAATAAATATTTCATATAATTATATAAATAATATATTAATATTAATAATTATTATTAATTAATTAAATGCATTAATAATAAAAATTTAATAAATAAATTATTTAAATTATTATATATTATTTAAAATTATATTAATTTATTATATATTATTACTTATTATTATATTATAATTACTTATTATTTATTATTAATTTATTATTTTACATAATTATTATTATTAATTATTTATATTTATTATTATTATTTATTAATATTATATAATTATTAATAATTAATTATAATTTATTATTATTTAATTAATTATTATTTAATATTATATATATATTATATTTTAATTATTATTATTATTGATTTATTAATTTATAATTATTATTATTACTATATTTTTATTATTTATTAATTATTTATATAATTATTATTATTATTATATATATTTAAAAAGTAGACTTTTATAATACAAAGCACGTATTGCTATATTCTTTTACGATGTCAAATCTAACTATATAATTATAATTAAATTATATTACTATCTAAATAACTATTTACTCTTAAAAAAACTCGTGACTCTTTTTCGTGAAAAATAATATTTTATAAGTCAATAAATTAACACTCTATTTTTTTGTAAACTAAATTAATGAGACATTTAATGATATATTTAATGTATTCTTGAGAAATTAACATATACGACACAAGGTGACAGTTTTAGAAAATTATATGTGCTGAGATATGTTTTTATAAAACAGTTGAAACACTGAGGTTAAATGCGAATATCTTTGGTTATTTCGAATGGTGAGGTTTTTGTAAGTATTCCATTTATTCACCTTTTTAGGAGGCCGAGATACCGGAAGTGTGGAGGAATCGAGAAATATATTATATTAATACGGGGGGTACGTTTCATTATACCCAAAAAGGGATGGTGCAGAACAGTAAGCACCCGATTAAATAGGTTACACATGGTTAAGAAGGGAAACATGGATCAATAATTTGAGTAAAAAAATAATACTTGAACATTTTGTAAAATCAATAAAAAAAAAAATATAAAAAAAAAAAAAAATAGAGAGACCTCCTCAAATTTTTCCTGGTTATTTAAAGTTTTGATTAACCGTGATACAACTAACGTATTCTGGTTTCCTAGGTGATTAATAACGTAACTACTAACAATAGACCTAAGACCTACACGTAACCTAACCTATTTATGACCCAGTTGACGTGAAGGGCTGTAAGGAGAAATTTATTTTATAATCAATTTACTGTTTCGTTGACAAATTTTTACCTATGAGTCTAGTTAACTTGAATTTTTGAGCTAGTCCCTCACTGCAAATACTGGCAATTTATTTAATTAGGAATATAACGTCGAGTTTAATTGTGAAATAGATTAACATTGCTTTTTGAAAAACTATTGGAAGTTTTAAACTCTTTTTACCTAATCTCAGACTTCGAGCTGAGTTATTCCGACAGATTTGAAATTGTATTAATTGTATTGTCTTATTTTTATGTCAATTACATGTTACTTTAAATAAAAAACGTTTAATAATATAATAAAATAAATTTAATATTAATAACTTTCGGTATATAAAACTCCTTTGGATTACATTTTTATTTAAAATTTTCCTAGATGTTCACTATTAAGGCATACGCACTCACCAAAGGATACCTAATTATTATTTTTTACAAATTATAGTGTTTATGTGCACAGCCTACCCGAAAAGCTTATGGTACATGTGAGAGTAACTCCTTCAACTTTAATTAAATTGAATTATCATAACCAGTTATAGAATAAAATAAGAGTACACACAGTTCAGCCGAGATTTGAGACTAATGAAATTATCTCAAAGGAAGTGCTAACAAATAACGCAGATACACGATTTCGCTCTATAGATTCGCGGATTCAATATGCAAACACGATGCCAACTTATTCCGATTGACACTCATGTACTTAAACTTGAGGACGGATGATGAACCAGTTCTCAGTTTAAGATGGATAATGACACTCCTGCTCGACGAACATCACCACGGTACATAAGGTCTCGCGGCCTTTTTGAAGATTAATTATCAGAGGTTACCTATTTCGAGGGTCAAATTAGAAGTACATCATCCAAGTTTGAGTCCAGTTATAAGAGTAATTATAAATTGCAGCTCACGTTTAGTGCAGGGTGGAGGCTGCACAGAGAGAGAAGATAGCCAAGAGAGCGAGCAAGATGAGGTATGAGATATGATGACAACGGACGAGAGAGAGACTTGGAGAGAGAGAGGGAGGGAGAGTGAGAGAGAGAGAAACCGCGAAATGCAGAGAGAGATAGGGACAGAAGACCCGATAGACAAGGATTGAGGCAGCTTCAAAAGGAGTGGATGGTTACAGACAGCGCCAGAAACATAGAGAGGGAGAGCTAAAGAAGAGAAGAGAGAGAAAACGCACGCACGAATCTCAGATCCAGAACGGGGCAGATCAGGGATAGCAGCCCAACGAGGCTCCCATGTATCGAGACGAGGCTCACACTTCCGGTAATGGGATCGAGAATAGGGAAGAGATGACCCGAGGGAGGGAGCAGACAGAGGGGATCAACAATATAGGGAACCGGATTGTATAAATAGCATAGACAGGGTTGCAATTACCATATTTGGCAAAGATACGAATAATATCACAGGAAACATAAAACACTATATGACTAACGCCTGAAAGTAAATCTTTCACACCTATGCTTGGGAACTTTCGAAAGAGAAACCCGAGGCAGATGAGCGATTGCACGCTATAAAAGTGTTTTGGAACCAACTTACTGCCATGATGAAACTAAAATGAGAAACTCAATCCGGAATGTGGCGTAGTGGGTCCAAACACATTGGCTCGCTCCACCAAAGGCTTTCTAGGTCAGATTGGTATCCCCCCACGGCAATGGTGAAATTATAATCAAATATATTGATATATTATCTATAAATTGATTGCAGGTTATTGCAATTTATATGTATTGTACGTTGCAATCCCCAAAGTGTTCAGGTATTCAACTTAGCACACACGAGATTGCCGGGTACGGACTAGTCCATCTCGATAACTGATTTGACCCCTAAGCCGAGTGTGAGCAGGAGAAGCCTGCCCGAGGTTATACTGGGACGTCGCGGTGTAGAGCATAGCTGAAGTATGTGCACCGTAGATGGAGGATTGGGAGAATGGTAGTGGTTTTTATGGCGGTTATCTCTTTTGAGCCTCCATCGGGTTACGTGGTCAAAACACTTTGCACGCTCATCTGCTAGGGTCCAGGATCGCATCCCAGCATGGTGAAAGTACAATTCAAAGGGTGTAATTGAGTTGACTATAACCAGGCGATAATTATGACTATGATACTATATACGTATGTGAGTACTACTTATATGATATCAACACAATGATATAGTTATACTATACGAGGTATACAGATAATAAAAAGTATACATTATATAAAATAGATATATATAGTGATACGTACTATACGTATCGCGCGACAAGTAAAACTAATATATCCAACTAATAACTTTCAACTCATGTTATATACCCACTACTCATAAATTTGTAATGTTATAAATGATTTAGAAATATTATTAGCATTTGTCAGAACTTTATCCACATTCAATTTATAATTGGCGCACATACTTAATGACCCGTAAGTTTTGACATACGAGACCGCGCGACACTGTGTTATCATTGTAACTATGTAATTGAATCGAGATCCGAACTAAGGTCATAGTTACATGTCATAACATCCAATTCTCCACCCAAAATAATTTGTCCTCTATCATCTAAAACCAAAAATGTCTTTTCTTTATACTTGTGAAAGATTTTTTATTACTTTAGAGAAACTGTTTTTAAGCAATGGCTACGAGCATAACTTCTGTTACCTGGACCTCAACACAATATAAATCCAATTTAAATTAAAAATTAAAGAAAATAAGTGATATTTCAGGGATTTGTGTTCACCTTTTTATACAATACCATCTTATTTGGGAATTATATTTACACATCGGCACGACCCGAAAGGGATAGTTTTTTACAGAATGGACCAGCCCAAGCATGATTAATCCACCAACGAAATAATTCATAGGAAAATAGGTAAAAAATGAAAAATTAAATCTGGGCTGTGGGACCAGGAGAGAAAACAATTGTTGGGTATTGGAGAAAAGACTTTGATACTAGTATGACCGTCATTAATACGAAATTTACGGAGGGCTGAAACGTCGAGGATAGCATTAGATGAAATCTCAGGGGGTAAATACGAATATGATACAATAGTTATTTTATTTTATTAAATATGTGTATATAATATTTTTATTAATAAGGGTAAGAATTATTAATATAAAATAAATAACCGAAATGGGATGGGGGAAAATTTTAATAAAACTATAGTAAAATAATAATGTTAACTTTATATTTAGGAGACTAGTTGGTAATAATATTTACAGATCTATATACTATATATTCAGTTTACATAATTGTAGAAATAAAATTATAGTTACTTATCTGAGTATATAATATTTTGGGTCAAAGTACAATAAAATACAACTCGGCCTTATGATCACTCACTCGCTTGAAATAAAGATGGCAGATAACAAATGACACGATGCTCATTCATCAATAAATAATAAATTTAATAAAATCAATAATAATTAAATAGGTAAATTAAATAAATATTGAAATAATCAATTTTATAGTCACTTTTAGAAATAGCACTAAATATGACTAAATACACTGAATGAAATTATACGAACTTAAAAATAAAATTTATTTTAATAATTTATATTAAATTTATTTTAATTTAAAATATAAACTAAATTATAAGTAGAGAATACTTTAGTAAATATAATATATAACTTCTAGATCTAAGCATGCTCTTGTACAGTGTAGATTGATTAGAAGATTCAATCCATTAGAATCCTTGGGGCACATTAACCTAATTAAGAGATTAATAAGGAATAATAGATAGACATATAATGACGAGAGACAATGGAGGATTAATAACTTAAATAATAGTATTTTACATTAATATTTATAATTCTTTGATTTTAGATAAATGTTAAATTAGTTTATTTACACTATAAAAAACCTTTTTGACAAATTTTCAGAAGAGTACCGACAAGAATAGAGACGTATAGAGGGGTAACGAAATATTTTTGATGTCTTTCAGTACTTCCGAGTAGAGTAATAATACATAATATAATAATAAATTTTTATCCCCCCAATCTGACTAACACCTAATTTCCCTGAACAACTTAACTTCCGCCCAGAACATAATAAGGCAATCCCAATATAATAAATCACAGTAATTTTTTTTTAAATTATAATCTTTATATAGAATATTTAAAATGAAATTTAGAAAAATTCAAAACACACAATATACACACATGTTAATTTTGAGGAGAAAGGGACACACATAAATTATCCTCATAAAGTATTCACGAAAAATATCCACAAAAAAACTTAAATATGGACGGTATAATAAATAAAATATACTAATATAATATAGAAAAAAAAATAAATAAATAATAAATTAATAATATATAGATTATATCTCAAGATATGAGTAACTATTTTAAAAATAATTAGTTTTAAAAAATTAATTATAGAATAAATAATAAAATAATAATATATTATATTATATTATATAAAAATATCTTCTTAAAGACTGGTATTCATGGAAAAAAATGTTTCCTGATTAATATTAAAATAATGTATATTTATTTTCCTGTATAGACTAATTTATTATTATTTAGATTATTATTTAGATTATCATTAAATGCATAGATGGCTATATTATCGGGAGGCTGACCTTATATTATAATATCATTAATATTATTATACCAACTATTATATATATTATATAATTATATATATATATATATTATATACTTAAAATAATAATTATAATAATTAAACATATTATATATTATAATATATATATATATATTATATAATATATATATAATATATATATTATATAAATTATAAATATATTAATATATATATATATATAAAATAATTAATAAACTTAATCTAATATAATATATTAAATATAATATAATTATAATATATATTATTATATTATATCTATATTTATAATATTATATATATATAAATATTATATATATATCTAATATTATTATATATTACATTACAAATATAAATATTACAAGTATTAATCACATTTAACCAAATTTATAACAAATATACCATAACTACATTATATTATACTCTATATTATATTAATAATATATATAATTATATATTTAATTTAATATTAAATTACTTATATCATATATAATTTGTTAAGACTTTAACATATATATATTATAATCTTTATATATATATATATTATATATATATATATATATTCAAGCTTTAGCTTGAAATTCGTTCAGAAATTCTTTGACAAAAAAAAAGACCGATTATTTCCTAGAAATTAAGAGAAATTAAGTTGAAAAAATACCGATTATTTGACGACTACAATTGAAGAGTTGATGATATTAAAATATTTTGTACAATGTTTTTAATTAAATACCAATAGAGAAAATACCTTACATGCTTTTTTTTAAATTTTTAAGCAGTAGAGAAGAATTCAACTTAATATGGGATAGACATATCATATAAGTTATACTATAATTCTGGCTACAAGAAAGTGAGATTTGAAACTTATAATTGTGGTTATAATTAGTTATTTAGTTATTTAGTATTGAATAAAATTATAATCAGCGACTTAAACTAACTAGTGTTAAGTGGAAGTAGTAGCTTTTGATTTATTTCTTAGAGAAACATTTAAAGTTTCGCTAAAACTGCATAATCATTTAGTGAATGATAGTTAACATATTCTTACTTGTGAATGGTGGACTCTATCATTCAGTACTTATGGTGAAAACCTTGGAAAAAATATATAAAGATAAAGAATATTTTGCAATTGACGATGTCTATAATGAAAATTCAATATTCTGCAATTGTTGATGTCAATAACGAATATTCTTAAGCATGAATAAGAAATGGAAATAGATGAGCATAAGAATTTGAAAGGGCGAGCTGACAAGGGCGCCATTTTGGATAAAGCTATTGCATGGAGTAGCATATGCTTAGTGTGAAACGCATTCTGGAATTGAAACCTTTTCATAATGACATGAGATTAGATGTCCCTATGGCTGAAACTCAATGGCATAAGGTAGGAGTTCAAATGTTTACTAAATAATGCTTATAATGTCACCAAAATATTACAATCTGAGGTGTTGATTCCTGGCTTGTTTTACAAGGAGTGGAAGACACTCAACTTTCCATCATGAAAAACTAGCAATGTTCTAGCGAACGACATAAGATATCAATAGAAAAGAGAGAAATGCTTTTCCTTGGTGATAAAATTCATTTGGGTGGTATGCACTTGGATGCAATGTATCAAGAGACATTAACGGAAACTTTGAAAGATCGAGCCTAAATGTATGTAGCAATGTAAATGTAATGTAAATGTGATGTAGCAATTTAAGTCGAAAGTATTAAAGGAGAAAGAGCGATAGAAAGCTAAAGAACATAGTTCATCGTAAGTTATTAACAATGTGATGTAGCAATTTAAGTCGAAAGTATTAAAGGTGAAAAGAGCGATGTAGAAAGCTAAAGAACAAGTTCAGAAAGTTATAATGATGTTATGTCGTCACAATCAGATGATTAACTTGATTACGAGAAAATGTTAGATAAACAAGAAGAAATAAATAGGAAACAGTAATATGGAAGTGTTTTTAACAGCAATGGAAGATGTGGAAAAGATAGACTGATCCTCACAGTTCGGGGTAAATAAAGTAATTAATAAATTTCAAATAATAGTTATTAGTTACTGCACTAACGAAAACAAGAAGTGTGGAAGGATTACTTTTAGTTGAAAAATATTGGTTAGAAATTTTTACATATTATTTTTTATATTATTTTGTTTTTTTTTTTTTTTAAAAATAAAAAGTAATTAAATTTATAAATCTAACAATCAGTCACAATAAAAAAATATCGTCGCACATTCTAATTACTTTAAGATTTTATTTAATTTTAAATAAATCAAGTAAATTAAATAAATTAATTAATAAATAAAATAAATGGATTAAATTGATTTTTAAATAGTCGGACTTTTAACCGGAGTCACATGATTCAAAGTATTTGAAATCTGAAACGGAGCCGGATCCAGATTATCTTTCAGGCCATCCATAACTGATTATACTATATCAAAAGGGTAGAAAATAATGTTAAATTATTATTATTATTTAATTTCATACTATATATTAATTATTATATATTATTATTTATTATTATTATTTTTAGTATTTGAAAAATTGTTAAACAATTTTACTACATTATTTTTTTTTTAATTTTATTTTTTACTCATTATTACAAACATGAAAATGTTACATCTATCAAAAAGATTAAAGATTTCTAATAATTTCTTTAAAAATAACTGGAAATTCTATAAAAATAGAACATTGCCTTAATTCGAAAAGATGATCTAAAGTCCACGAAGAGTTCTCTCATCTCTTCACTCTCTCTCGTCTCTTCTCTCTCTCTATATAATATATTATATATATATATATATATATATATATTTATATAATATTATATTATATATATATAATAATATATAAATATATATATTAATATTATTATAATATATGATATATATATATATATTAATATTATATAACTTGAGCTTATTATTCAAGAATAAGGTAATTTTCAACGAATTATAGGTATATTTTATGTTAAAATGTTACAATAGTTGAATTTATTTGGAAATTAGTTTTTTTTTTGGTAACTTCATATTAGCTAGATTAAACGTTGTAAAGTTCTGTTTTTTTAACCAGTAATGCATAAAGATCACAAGTTGCCAAGTAAATAGTGATTTTAAAATTTATTACCATAATATTATATAAACGTATGTTTTATTAATAAATTTTGGTTATTTATTTGACAGTTACTTATTTACTAATTACTAAACTTCATTTAAAAATAATATTTTAATTATGTTAATAAAAAGATACTAAACTCTCGTACTTATTAACTGAACTAGAGTTCTCAATGTATTAGCACTTCTTGATTTTCTGTGTACTTTATAATGCAATTATTATTTTAACCTATTTCATGTTTCTTGTGCGTGGGTTTTGCAAGAGGAATTGAATATCGTTAACCGCGTTTCATAATATATATATATAGATATACTAAAACATGTCTATAGTTTTATATAAACTCAAAAATTCCATATATATATATATTAATATATCAATAATATATATAATTATTTTTAAATAATATTAAAACTAATTAAAAAGATTATAAATATTCTTTTAAATTTAAATAACCTAATATATAAATATAAAAGTGTTTGTGTGGTGTGTAAGTGTGTTAGTGTGTGTGTGTGTGTGTGAATTAAGCATTGATGCATTTGGGTAATAGGTGTAGTTATTCGTCCCATCTCTCTCTGTGTATGTGTAGCGAATTACATAATAATAAAGAAAATAGTTCTATAAAATTTTAAAGAACTTTAAATTTAAATAAATCTTTTTGAATTAATTCTTCAAAATATTTTAATTAGCTTAAATTAATTTATAGGTGGGACAATGATATTGAGGATTGATTTATAGTCTGTTGAGTGTAAATGTATTATTGCTTTAGAGAAGTTACAGTGTTAACAGGGGTTAGTTGAGAGGTCTGTTTTAGGCGATATATATATTTGAGGTATGCTATCATTTAATCTAAGATGTTTGTCAAATAATACTATATTTAGGTACGTATTCATTTGGTTTACTGTTATCGACATAAGTGTTGTTGATGTGTTGTAGTGTACAAATACCTTGTTATTTTTTAAATATTCTGTATTTGTTATATCCTTGTTATTGCTTGTTTTGAGTGGTTTGGAATTTTTCGTTTCCTGTCGTTTATTCACCTTTGGTTTAATAAACGGATTAGTCAAAGTATAGGTGAGAAGCGTTTAAGTTTTACTATAGTATGATGGGTATTGTAATGAATTGTTTGCATATGGTTTGATGGATGTCTGTTTGTTATTTTTAATATCAATGCCAACTTTGGTTCTTAGGATTTTTAATTCCCTGTTGGTTGATGTGGTTATGTTTTGAGAAAGTTTAGTGGCAGTGTCATTCCTCCTAGAATTATGGGTGTTTTGTTTTGTGTGATTGGGATGTTATTTAGGGAAACTTGGAGGTTTGTAGTACCAAATTGATGGTCTGTTACGATTGGTGTAATTGAGAATTTGTTTGGTGATGCTGACATTATATTGTCCCTTAGCTAAGTCTTATTTGGTAGGTGTATTGTTGCGTTAGAAGGAATGATGTGCTTAGATTCTGGTGCGTTGTAGCTATGGTAATCTCATCAGCGTAGATTGTTATGTTTGTGTGGTCTGTTTGTAGTTGTGGTAGACTCTGCTGTGAATAGGCTGAAAAATGTATGAGGGAATAGGATTGCTCCTTAGGGTAAACCTTTTTAATGTTTACTGTCCGTGTTTTCTGTTGCTATCTGTATGTGAAGACGGTTCTTTCACCTGATACTAAGTTTGATAATCATTTCTTTAAGGGGGTGGGAAACTTAGTTTGATTTCTTTATTTATTTTGGTTATTTAAGTGATTGTGTCCTGGTAGGACTGTGTTACGAAGCCCTTTGTTTATATCGAATATGCTTGAGTTTAATTTTTATCGCGTTGGCCTGAGATTTAAGCTCGTTTACTATTTTTGGTTGGCATAATGTTATTGTAATGGAGCTCGTTGTGGTTGAAGACGGTTTGTGTTTGGAAGCTCAATGTTGAAACTTTTGTTTTGGAAGGAATATGTAGTTCATTTTTATTTACAGTAGGAGTTCTTATTTCTTATTGAGTTATTATACATTTAGGTGGATGGAAGTGAAAAATATATTATGGGCGATAGGATTAGAAGGGGGTTTGAATAGTTTTTTCCTGGTTTTTAACTTTGGGTAATGATATTTAGCTCTTTTTCCCAGAGCGGAGATTGAATAGCGATTAATTTGATGGACTGATTGTATATGCGACTAAAATGAGCTAGTGCGAGTATTATTTAAGTGTGTTTATGTGGATGTTTGAGATATTATAATGGGCTTCGTTGACTGTGAATTTTTGAGGGTCTTAATGGTGTTTTTAATATCTTTTATGGTGTTATTTCTATTATTTGGTCGTGGTTGATTTTTATTTTTTTTTCAGTGATTGGTTATGATTATATGATTAAGTGATTAAATGTTCTAAATATGTATACTAGTATATATATTTAATAAATATATTTAATATATTTAATAAATATATTATATTATAATATATTAAAATATATATATATATATATATAATATTTAATTATTTAATATATATATATATATAATATATATATATAATATTATTATATTATATATATATGTATATATATAATATAATAATAAATATAAAAATATATATATTATTATATTAATATATTATAATATATATATTATATATATATATAGTATATATATATTAATATATATAATCATATATGTATATATATATACTATAATTTACTTTTAAACTTATCAAAGTTTTCTACATTATTATCATCATATTTTCAGATATGTTGAATTATGTCCTTAGGTTGTTTTTCTTTTCCGAGGGGCCTCATTTTCCTTGCATAGTAACTATGAGCATTATATTTCGTCCAAAAATGTAATAATTAATATTATTAATGCATACATTTATAATATTCAAAACAATGGACTCATATATAATTCATACAGATACCCTTATCTCCCTTATTATTGTATAACGGTACTTTTCACTTTGACTCAATATTGAAGTCAGCTTATCAATGGAAATAGTTTATTTTTCCACATGGTAAATATTAAGACAGAAATTTTTTAATGCCATAGTAAATTTTCTTTGTGAAATTTATTATTTATATATTATTAATATATATAATATATATATATATATTTATATAATATATTAATATATATATATATATATTATAATATATATATATTATATAGTATATTATAAATATATATATATATTATATATATACTATTAAAATTATCCCCAGATATAATGATGATTATTTAAAAAAAGAAGACCAATTTTAAAATGACTCGACCGAACAAATAAATAAATTTTAACTTCGATTTCTATTAATGGGGATCGATTATAATTATGATAATTTTAACAATTGAAAATAATTTTCAATTAAAATATAACCAAGCTTTAATTTTTATTTTTTTCTATATAATCTGCCAATTTTCGCATTTGATTTTACGGTGTGATATTACAATGGAGGACAATATTAATATGTTTAAAAAAGTTAAAAAATGTTTATAAAAAAATTGTTGTTTGTCAAATAATTGCGGTATTATTTTAAACTCGTTTGGAATGGATTAATTAATAGTTAATTAAGAAAGATAGAATAGTGAGAGTTTTTTGAAAAAGACGTCAAAATTCTAAGTATCTGATGTTCCTAATAGGCTTGTTTAGTAGAGGAAAGGAAACGTCATATTTTCAGATCTCGTTAAAAACTACCTGTGATATTTCAATTTTCAAGGTGTTGAGACAGAACTGAAGCCTTGAAAATCGTGGGGGTAAATAAGGATGAATTTTTGCGAATCCTACCAAAAATTTAAGATCTTTCACTTGTTCCGTATTCGTACTCTCTAGAATGTTGTAAGTAATTTCCAATAGCTCACAATATCCAGAAGCTCTGATAAACAATTAGAACGAATTATTATAATTTAACCTAAGTAGCGAAAGCAAGAGTTGAGACTACAAATATCCCTAGCTAAGCTGAAAATAAAAAGGGTAAAAAAAAAATGAAGAATTATAACCCCAAAAAAAAGAAGACAAAAAAATAGGTAATAGTTGAGTTTAGCTCAATCTAAAAAATATCGATATATTTTTAGAAGTACATGTTAATAGTAAAATTTACCACAATTACGATATATTTTATAAGGAACGTTATTTGGTGTTTTTATATATTATTTCTTTTTACATTTGAAAAATAAGTAAGGTTATGATAAGTCTTTTTAAGTAAGCAGATTTTCTGTGTATACTTAGCAAAACTTATAATCTAAACTTAATGGGTCCTAAGCCGAATTTAACATAAATATATCGGTAGAGGGAATATATTTATATATAGAGAGATTTATGGCAGCGGATTTTTTAGTCCTCTTACATGGAGACGAAAGATATTAAAGAAACAATTACCAGAAAAAATATCGATATTTCGTCAGATTGAGCTAAACTCAACTTATAATAACAATAACTATATATAATATAAAATAAAAAAATTAGAGAAAGATATCTTTCTTTTCTTTTTCCAAAAAAATCAAACGAAATCCTACCAGACAAAGCCAATCTTTTGAATGGCTCTAAGCCTACGGGGGTGCTCTATTTGAAGAATGAAAGCGATTAAAAATGTCGTTCTACGTTAATTGTCTTTATAGTCTATAGCATCTCAAAGTTCTTACAGTTGATGCGAAAACTGTCTATACTATATAAATATATATATATATATACTTGTTATATTATTATATATATAAGTATTAATATTATATTATATATAATATATATATATATTATATATATATATATAATATAGTATAATATACTATATATATAATATAATATATATATATATATATATATTATAATGTATTTTACCACATGTGGGTGTAATCTGAAATATATGGAATACTGGATAATAATAGGGTGACACACTACGATTCTTATGGTGCCAGATTAAATAATATGAAAATACTGGTTTCCCATAGTAATATTCTAAGTTGGAGGTGGCAATTCCCCCAAAAAACAAAATATTAACATGGAATATCTCTATAAATATTTCACCAAATGAAATTTTCTTCGCAGGGTATATAGAGTATATTAAGACAAAGGTAATGGTACAAGTCCCATGTAATTTGGTCAAGTAACAAAGAAATTAGAACCAAAAAAACCACTCGTCTGAGGAAACTCAAACACTCTTCGAAGTTGCGTACGAGACTGTGACAACAGTTTCAACTATTTTTGTAACGTTAACTCAAAAAAATATTGAATATTGAAAGAAAATATTTTACTAATTATTTGTCATTTTTCTCTTAATACAAGGCTAGCTAACAGATCGTTTGCTCATTTATTTATTTAGAGCAATCCAAAATTACTGGTTGCGTTTTAAAATTAGTTAAAATGGAATTAAATGGAATGAAAACTTCGCGCAACAAATATATATAATATATATATATATATTATATATATATATATATATATATATATATCTTATATATATATATAACTATTATATATATAACTTAATATATATATTATCTACCTATATATACATATAATATTATATATTATACATAATATAATATATATATATATATATATCCTATTATATTATATATACTATATTATAATATATATATATATATATATAATATATATATAATATTATATATATAATATATTTATATATTATATTTTATTATATATTATATATATATATATACTACTCATATATATACTATAATATATATATATATATATATATAACCAGTAATAACTTATATATATACCATATATATATATAATATATATATAATATATTATATTATTAATATATATATATGTGTGTTGTGTGTGTGTGTGTGTGTGTAGCGAGGTCTGTAGTAGAGTGTGTGTGTGTGTGTGTGTGTGTGTGTGTGTGTTGTGGTGTGTGTGTGTGTTAATTTTAATTTATCTGTTATGCCTAAATAATTCCTGTAAATGAAGTTGAATATAAAATGATTTTGCGACCCTAAAATATTTGTTATTTGGATTGATTAATTAATTGAATAGATTTAGACTTATAAATAGATTTCTTTAAATCTTTTATACATTGTTGGATATTTTAACAAATGAAGCAAATGGAATTAAATTTGAACTCCCTTTCAGGAATGGGAATTGGGGGATTGCTGAGGCCAACCGAGAAAAGATTGGTTTGAGGGATAAGAATATATTGCTTCCTCGTATCCAAGTACAAGGTGCGCATACTGACAGATAGCAAATCTGACGGGAGCAGAGAGAGAGAGGAAAGAGAAGAGAAGATAGAGAGAGAGAGGAGAATTAAAGACAGGATGGAAATAAAAGAAGTAGAGAAAAGAGATGAGGGAAGATAAACGGAGATGTGGGAGAGCAAGGAAGACAAGAGATTGGGGATGAGAAACAAGAATTTTGGGAGATGGAGGGGAGAAACAGGTATATAACAGGGGGAGTGATGATAAGAAGATAAGAAGAAAAGCGAGTAGAAATGGGAAGGAAAGGGAATCGAGAAAAAGGAAGAATAGATCGAGAAAAAGGAAGAAAAGATCGAGGAAGACAAAAAAAAGGAAAGAGAAGCAAAAGAAACAGAAAAAGAATGACAAATGATCGGAGAAGTTCTTCATGAAAGGAATACACAATTAATAAACTTTATTGCACAAACGAAGAATTTTGAAAAACTTAAAAGTGAACGAAAAAATAATCTTCGTGCTTGTTATAATAAAGATGTCATTTGTTTATTAAGTTTCGTATTAGGTTGGAAAGGATTTTTTTTTTTATTAAAAGTCGTAATTTTTTTGTTTACACACAAATACAGATACATTAAAGTGCTCATTACGCAGTATAATATTATATATTATATTATTATATATTATATATTAATATATTATATTATTATATATTATATATATATATAAATATTATATTATATTATATATATTACTTAATTATATTATTTATAATTATATATATATATTTTATATTATTATTATTTATTATATTATTTATTATATATAAATATACATTATAATAATATATAATATTTATATTATAATATATTATATCATTATATATATATATAAATATAAATATTATATATAATTATAATAAATAATTATATATATAATTAATATATAATATATAATATAATATATTATTCAAGTTGACTAAATAAATATGCATAATTTTGTATCTCTGTGGTCCAAAGGATTGAAATTATGTGTATCTGATTTAACTAAATATACTTATTTTGTAGGTGGTCTTCTATAAAAAACTTCCCCTCATCTAAACCCGTCAGTATCAGTGTTAGGTATATCTGTATGTACGTGGTGCTGGTGCCTTGTAGCTATTATGTAATTAAACAGTGCCCTTATAATATCGTTCATGATTATTTTTAAGATTAATAAATATTATTATTACATAACTTATATATTGTGTTTATTTTCTCTTTTTCAGGTTTTGTATGTTGCAATTAATAGTATTATAATGGCTCTATATTAAATACAAGTGAAGCAGATAGATAAAATGTTGGACATAGTGGACGCACGAAATGTAGCTGTTGATGCAAAAAAAAGGTTGAGAAAAGATATAGTTCAAACATTTATTTCTTTTACTCGACTCGCGCGAAAGAGACATATTTGGTCGCTTCAATACACTTCTGGCAACAGCAAACCCACGATACGAAAGAAAGATGGCTATGATAAGCTGGTGAGCTTACTGGTTCTCTGGGAAAAATTTACACCATTACCAATTTTTTGGAAACCACTAAAATTATGTCAAAAGTAGTTAAATTGATTGAATAGAACGATAAAAATAGAAAGAGGAAAACGGGTTCATTTCGTTTCAATTTGAAATAGAAATATATTTGACATAAGAAAACAGACGCGCGAAATTGCTGAGCCAAAAAGAACTATACAAGCTACGAGTTAAATTACAAGGTAAAATTGGATATGTAACAAGCAAGTTGCTCAACAATCCTCCACCATCCATCCTTCTAGCAGCGAGTGCGAAATTCGGGCTTCACAATCTGAAACCAAACGCTGTCCTTTTGCCACTGATGTAAGAACGACGCATCATCAGCAGCATCATCCCATAACAGCATCTGTATCAGAAGAAAGTGCCAATGGAAATGCAAGAAAACGTCAAACATTTTTCAACCATCACAGAGCCTAAGTTGGTGACAAAAAATTCTTTTTTCAACTAAAGTACAGTTTTGCTTCCAGTCTAAGCCGAGCGATGGAATCAGTGTTCCAACAGCATTCCACAGTCAGGTATTTTGGGAGAAGCTGTTATAAAGAAGTGGCCGTAGATGCGAAAAGGGTAAAATAAAATCTATTTTGTTGAAGAGAAACATTTCTGCCTTCAATTCGATGGTAAGCGCAATTGCAAATCACGAGTTGATAAGTGTTGTAATCTCGAAGAGTTCACTTATGAGGTTGATAGGTATACGTAAAATGTGAAAAGCGGATCACATCAAACAGAATTTTATATCCTACAAATTTTGTCTGAATGAATTTTGATGGCATGGAGAGAACTGTCAGAAATGATAGTATGCTACATTTACACCACAACTAGTAAATTATACTGGACAAGTTGATTGGGAATTGTTAAAAAATTTAAAAAACTGAAATGTCACAAGAGGATTTGATTGCGGCAGTAATTGGCTGCCAGCATCATATTCTTTACAGAATCTTAAAGCATGTATTAGACTTCTTTAATCCAATTTTTTCTACCAAACCAACTCTCCAGTGCAACCCTGGGACGAAGTGATAAAACAATACGATATCTTGCAGCAGTTCTAACAAGCAATAATGATAACTATTCTATATTATTATCTTAATTGTTTGCGAAAATGATATTAGGAATTCTGTATGAGTTATGTAGAGCATGTCAGTTTCCTTAAGGAAGCTGGTGCGTACCCCAGTAATTATTGGAAAAAATTACGTCTCTTCCACAATGCCAAGAAATGAGACTCCACAGTTGCTCTAAGATATGCCCCTTATTTCGTACTTCCTCATTCCTAAATGGAGAACATCAACTGGAAACACCGTGCGCTATCATCTCAAATACATGGCAGGAGCTTGGTTTTTTAAAACCCGAAATGTTCAACAGCACAGATTCATTCACAGAAACTATGGATTGGCGTTTCCGAATTAAATTTGCTTCCTGCAGCCATGAGTGCTTTGTAACCTCACTTAAATGTTGACAGATTCCGTTGTAGATATATAAGAAGGAAAGAAAATATTTGTACTGGAACGAGGGTGAAATTCATGGAAGAATTGTACAGAAATGCATAACAGATGAATATTTAATTTGGAAAGCTTATTGGCATTTTGATGTGGCTGAATGCTACTTAAGTTTCAAAAAATTTTCATTGTTCCATTCCCGTGTGAACATTTTTTTTTATGATTGAACCGAAATAATTGTCATTTTCCCTGATTTTGTATTAAAAAAGCAGTTTCACTGATTTTCTATTACAGGGTAAAAAATTTTTTGCCATAAACCCTAATGATATATATATATATCATTATTAAATATATTTATATATATAATACTATATATATATATATTATACTATATATATATATATATATATATATATATATTATATTTATTAGTATATATATTACTATATATTATTATAATATAATATATATAATATATTATATATATATATATAATATATATATAATATATATATTATTATTATACACAACACATATACTTATTTATATATTTATAGGAATATAGATATTAAAACGCATGTGCCTTTTATATATATATATATATATTATAAATCACTTTATATATATATATTATAATATATATATATATATTATATATATATATAATTATATAATTATATATATATATATATAATATATGATACCCATGTGCTTATATATTATATATATATATATATATATTCAGTATATAGTATATATATTATATATATATATATATATTATATATATTTATATATAATATATATAATATACATGTATAATATATATATATAATATACTATATATATATATATATATATTTATTAACTTTCTTTCTTGTCCAACACTTCCTCCGAGGAGAAGTGGGTGAACCCGAGAGTATTGTGCCATGCACATCAAGCGCTTAACCCAAACGATGAGCTAATGCAACCGTATCTAGTCGCGTCTGATGTCGTCAAACAATCAGACACCAGTCTAGTAAAAGATGTTCTGTGAAGTCGTTTGTCTGGGCGGGACATTTTTGTTGTAGGTGGAGTTTGGCATCGCAAATTTTAAAAATTTGTATTTCTGGAGGGAGGTATTGTGCTGGCAGATCGAGATAGGAAATAGCATTACTCCTGTTTGGCTGTCCAAAGTTTGTTCTGTTCTGGATATTTTTGGGGGGTGGACGTGCTTGAACGTATGGTGTTTTTTTTGGATTATGCGGAAGATCGTCCATGGGTTAATTGAATTTGAAATGTGGTTTAATAATATGGGGTATCTAGAAAGGTAGAAGTGTGTTGTTTATGTTAGAATATTGTAATGATGGTGTTAGTTTATTCCTTCTAGGTGCAGATGGTTGTTGTAGTGTTTGATGCAGGGGTTTATCTATCGAGAGAGGATGTACTGTGTAATGATTTATCTTTGCCCCATATAATGCGAAGGGCCAATTTCTGGGATTTGACGATTCCACGAGTCAAGATTTGGTTATTTTGAAAAAATTAATTGTTAATTGAATTTCCCCTTTAATTTTGTTAAACGGTAGAATATTCTTGTAATAAGTTCAATTTATTTATTATACGGAAAATATATTATTTTGGGTGAGATAATGATATAATTGTCTCGAGCCATTTGTAATGTGTTTTAGGTTAGGAATTAATTTTATACTTATCTTTGTTAAAGAAAAAGGCATAGAAGATTTATAATTTACTGACATGAATGATACTCCTAAATAGTATATGAAGGAAATTTTATGTTAATACCTTTTTGGGCTTTGAACCTGCTATGTGACATAACGTGGTTTCAAATCTCTTATGCAGCGAAACTCTTGGTTTATCTTCATCTTTAAAAACCTTAACGATATTTTGCGTACAGCAGACAAAATTACTTCTCTTAAGCTTTTGACCTAACTTTTCAGCCAATCATACAGTTTTAAGAAATGTTTCCGACCTAGACAAACAAGGATCATTTACCCGGAATTACTGAAGCCGTGTGGGTCCTATCAATAGATAATCAGACACATATGTATAATTGACGACTAAGATAAGCTGGTTTTTATTGGGAAAATTTTTATTTTAGTTAATAGATAATGAATGGATGAAGAGCTAAGGCATCCTATCATTATCCTGAGGCCTTTATTTTGTAAGGTTTCTAATTTCTGAATATGGGATTGTGATATTGTGGGGGTCCAGGCAGGTGATGTGTAGTTTAAGATGGGGCTAATGTATTGTCTATATACTAATGTGAGTTCTCTTTATGTTGGCCAAAAGTTTGCTCCAGCTAGTGCATTCAGCTCATTTAACTTATTTGTGGGACTAGAAGTAATGTTTTTGATGTGAGGGGTGAATGCCATATGTGTATCGAAATTTAATCCTAGGATGTTGGATTGTTTATTGAGAGGGAGTCTTTTGATGGATAGGAAAATGTTAGATCAATGTTCGATTTTCTTCTGCCTGATGTATGTAATATAGTAATGGATTTTTGAGATGATGTAGTTATTCTGTTTGGTTTTAGCCACTGTTCTAATTGTTTTAAATATTTGTTGTAAGTTATGCATGCTGTATTTATAGACGGATTTTGAGCTATGATTTTTTAGATCGTCTGCGTAGCTATTGATTTTTTTTATAAGGGGAAGTGGTAGGTCATGAGTAAAATGAATAAAGAGTGTTGGTGATACGATGACTCCCTGTGGGGCTCGAATATATAATTTGTATGTACGGGAGGAGGAGTGTCCTTGTTACTGAACTCCTAATCTTGTCTATTTTGATGGTTAAAATCTGTTACTTAATAATGCTTTGTCTATTAAAAGATATGGGTATTGTGTCAAATGCTACTAGGAGAGTACGAGAAAGGGGAGGAATTTGGTTAAAACCTGCATGGATGTAGTGTGATAAATCGGTTAGGAAAGTTGCTGTAGAGTGTGTTTTGTTTTAAATCGGTTAGTAGAGTGATAGTAGTCTGTGTTTTTTTTAATCTCTAAATCCATGTTGTGCGTCTGATAGGGATATTGTTAAGAGCAACGATATAGTTTTATACGAAGCTGGCTTTTTAAGTGGTTTATTTGGTTTTAGTACGGGTATTATGTGTGCGTGTTGCCAGAATAAGGGGAGGGAGATAGTGTTAGTTAGCCATGTTACGTTAAATATTTGAGTTAGGGCTTCTATGGCTTTGGTTCCCAGGTGTTTTGGGATAAATATATTAGATAATTTGTCTGGTCCTACTTGTGAATTTTTAAAGTTTTTGATGGTGTTGAATTCTAAGGGAGTGTATGGCGGTCTTCTTGGTTCATCTTGAATTTTTATAAAATTTTTAATCTATTGGTAGAGATTGTAGGTTTATAAAATAGTGTGTCATAATAATATTGCATTAATTTTTTGGGGTTAGGGATTTTATTCTTCATTTACAGATGGCTTCGTGAGTTTTAGTTGGTGAGGGTTGAGTATGTGAAATGTGGATTTTTTTTTATTGTACGAAATATTTTTGTTGTGTTGAATTTATAGTTTAATGTTTAAGTGCAATGTTGCTAATTCTTATTCTGATTTAAGTTGATTAAGTTATTTATTCTATTGTAGAGGTTTATGATTTGGTTTAGTTGAGGTTTATGATTTGGTTTAGTTGTTCATGATTTGGTTGTCTATTTTATCGGAGGAGATTCCTTTGTTTTATTGGGATTGTGAAGTGGGATTTTGTCATATTCTAGTACTTTTCCCTATACCCTAAATTTTATATACTTATTTATAATTGTTTGCGGTATCCATTGGGGACTATATGCAATTTAGAATGCTTTTCAGTATTCCCAAAGTTTAACTTTGGTCTTTCTTTTAAAGTAGCTTACCCAAGGTAGGTACTTGTTTATCTACCAGGTCAAGTATAAGCTTGAACAACTTCTTTTTATACATTTGATTTTTTTAAGTGAGTGAGTGAGTGGAGTGGAGTGAAGTGAAGTGAGGAGTGAGGTGAGTGAGTGAGTGAGTGAGTGAGTGAGGAGTGAGTGAGTGATGAGTGAGTGAGTGAGTGCGTGAGTGAGTGAGTGAGTGAGTGAGTGAGTGAGTGAGTGAGTGAGTGAGTGAGTGAGTGAGTGAGTGAGTGAGTGAGTGAGTGAGTGAGTGAGTGAGTGAGTGAAGTGAGTGAGTGAGTGAGTGATGAGTGAGTGAGTGGTGGAGGAGTGATGAGTGAGTGAGTGAGTGGTGAGTGAGTGAGTGACGTGAGTGAGTGAGTGAGTGAGTGAGTGAGTGAGTGAGTGAGTGAGTGAGTGAGTGAGTGAGTGAGTGAGTGAGTGGTGAGTGATGGTGGTGAGTGCGTGAGTGAAGCTGAGTTGGTGAAGTGAGTAGTGAGTGAGTGTAGTGATGATGTGAGTTGAGTGAGTGCGTGAGTTGAGTGAGGTTGAGTGAGGAGTGAGTGAGGGAAGTGCTTTATCAGTGATTGAGTGAGTGAGTCACTGATGAGTGATGAGTGATGAGTGATGAAGAAAAACAATATTGAATGAAGTGAGTGAGTGAGTGAGGTGAGTGAGGTGAGTGAGGGAGTGAGTGAGGAGTGAGTAGTGAGTGAGTGAGTGAGTGAGTGGATGTGAAGTGATGAGTGAGTGAGTGAGTGAGTGATGAGTGACTGTGTAGAGAGTGAGTGAATAAATGAGTGAGTGAGTTGAGAATTGTGTGAGTAAATAAATGAGAGAATGTAGTGAGTGAGTGAGTGAATGTGGAGTGAGTTGAATGAGTTGGTGAGTGAGTTAGTTGAAGAGCGAGTTTTAGAGTGAAAGAGTGGTGAGTGATTGAGTGAGTGAGTGAGTGAGTGAGGAGTGAGTGAGTGAGTTGAGTCAGTGAGTAGTGAGTGAGTGAGTGATGATGTGAGTGAGTGAGTTGAGTGAGTGAGTGAGTGGAGTGAGTGGGTGAGTGAGTGATGAGTGAGTGAGTGAGTGAGTGAGTGAGTGAGGTGAGTGAGTGGAGTAAATTACGTGAGTGAGTGAGTGAGTGAGTGACGTGAGTGAGTGAGTGAGTGAGTGAGTGAGTGAGTGAGTGAGTGATGATGATGAGTGAGTGAGTGAGGAGAGAGAGAGAGAGGAGTGAGTGAGTGAGTGAGTGAGTGAGTGAGTGAATGGTAGTGAGTGAAGTGATGAGTGGAGTGAGTGACGTGAAGTGATGAGTGAGTGAGTGATGAAGTGAGTGAGTGATGAGTGCAGAGTGAGTGAGGGAGTGAGTGAGTGAGTGAGTGAGTGAGTGAGGTGAGTGATGAGTGAGTGAGTGAGTGAGTGAGTGGTGAGTGGAGTGAGTGCGTGAGTGAGTGAGGAGTGAGGGTGAGTGGAGTGAGTGAGTGAGTGGAGTGAGTGAGTGAGGTCGCCATTTTGTGTAACTAACTTGGTGACCCGAAGCCCAAAATAATCTTTGGACTGTTGGTTTTGCTGTTAACGATACTGAGTGTGTGTGTAAGCTTCTTTGAGTGTCACCCTTGGCAGTGTGTGTGTTAAAGCATTCAGGGTGAGTCATTGAAGTCGGACCCTAGCATAGTAGTTATTAATTCGCATCTAAGGGGGGATAGATCTGGATATAATCCCTCTTGGCAGTGTTTGAGAACGTTAGATAGAGGATATAAATAAATTAATTCAGGTTGTTATATATAAAATTTTTAATTATAAAGAAGGCTAATTATAGAAATTTATATTGGTACACATCGACCCAGCGATATCATTATTTCTATACCAAGTATCAATGCTGAAATATAATATACTATAATCATATATATATAGATATATAATTATATAGAATAATATATATATATAATATTAATTTTTACTTCTTTTAATTGATGTGTGAATACTTAATCGTTGTTTTTAAAATGATGTGTGTTGTGTTAGTAGTGTTCGTATTGGATTTTTAGTGTATGAATGTAACAGAGGCAAGGTTTGGATGAATTTTTGTCTTATCTAAGGATTGTGTATATATAGTTAGGAAATTCAGAGAGGTATGTGTTTTGTGTGCGAGATGATTAGATTCTTGGTATAAGTGCTATGTGTCATTGCTGATTTAACTAAAGTGTGGTGAAGTTCTTTATGTTTATTTTTATATCATTTATATTTAATTGAATTAATTAATTAATTAATTAATATTTATTGTATAATTAATTATTGACCTTGATTATAATCTTTAATTTAGTGAATCATGTAATGGGTTAAGTATGTAAGAAGCACTTAAATTCAATACGATTTATTTTGATTCAATATTTAGGATGTAATTAAAATATTCTAACTGGTAATAAAAAAAATTACTTTTTACCATACACAAATTCTAGCTTTGATGCTGTGTATTTCTTCAAAGGCCTTTTGTTTGGTTGTTAAATTAAGAATCTTTTTTATGTTGAATTTTGTGTTATTAGGGCGAAATATTATTGAACTGTTTTTTGTTATAATAACCATATAGTGGGCGGAGACTTATTAGAATGGGATATAATTAAACATGTAACAATTTTGTGTTTCTAAATTGTTTTCATGTATAAATGGGAAGCCACTATGGAATTTACAGCGTCTGTTTTTGAGTGTTTTTCAAAAGGTTATTAAAAACGGGTCTAATGATTTTTTTCTTTATTAATCTCTCTCACTCAGGTTGCCATATTTTTGCTTTATCCGTCATACAACACAGCAATTACATTGGATGCTGCCATTTTGGACTATATTGGGGAAAGATTATACAACTCGACTTTACATTCATGTTAAACCTTTCCCTGACCAACTCATTGACTTATAAGTCTTATACACTTAATCGATATTCTTATTTCTTCATATACTCTTTAACTATAAAGTTTGGAACACACCCATTCTTCTATTTTTATTTTCCTGCTTTCTTCGCAGTGTTTTAGTTTATCAATACTTTCTGATAATAATTGGTTGTTTTCCTGCTATTGTGAATATCTTGTGTATATCTGACCTTTTCCAGTCCCAAGAGGATCCATAAAAATATAATAATACACTTAAGGATTTCTTAAATTTTTAAAATCAAATTTTGTTAGAATCTTCGATTGCAAGAATTTAGGATTTCTATCTAAATAAATGAAAAGAAGAGCAAAGCTCAATTTACACGTACCAATATTGGAATTCCATTTAAACCACATTATGAGAAAAATTGCATTAATATATATATATATATATAATAATATATATATATATATATAATTATAATATATATATATTAATATAATATTATATTATATATGATAATATATATATTATTAGTATATATATAATATTATATTAAATATATATATATATATACTATATATATATACAATTTATTTATTTAGTTTATTTATTATTATTATGAATAATTATTTTTATTGGTTCTTATTCATTTTGATTGATTATATAAAATTATTATATATATTGAAAGAATTATAGTATTTATTATTATTATCTATTATTAAATTAATATAATTATTATTAATTCATGTTTTGAATTAAATAAATATTTTCATGACAATTATATTATTATTATTATATTATTTATTATTATTATTACGCTTAACCTATATTAATTATTATTATATTATTAATTATTATTATAATTACATTATTATTATATATTATTATATTGATCAAGTTAATATTATCTATTATATATTATGAATTATTATTATTATATATTATTTATATTACTTATATTATGTATTATATTAATTAATCATTATTATTATTATTATTATTATTATTATTATTTTATTGATTATTTTATAGATTTATATTACTTAGTTATTATTTTATTATTATTATATATTATATTTATTTATTCATTATTAGTATTATTATTATGATTATTATTATTATTATTATTATATTATTATTATTATGATTATTATTATTATTATTAATTATTATTATATATTCATTATTATTATTATTATTATTATTATTATTATTATTATTATTATTATTATTATATTATTATTATTATTATTATTCATTATTATTATATTATTATTATTATTATTATTGATTATTATGTATATTATATATTATTATTATTATTATTCATTATATTATTAATATATGTATTATTATTATTTATTATTTTATTATTATATTATTATTATTATTATTCATTATTATATTATTCTTATTATTTTATTATGACTTATTATTATTAATTATTTTATTATTTTATTATTATTCTTATTATTTATATATTATTTAATTTATTATTATTATTATTATATTATTATTATTATTATTAACTTATTTATTCATTATCTATTATTAATTATTATCTATTAATATGGATGGGAGTGATGTGGGAGGGTATATTATTATTATTCTATTCATTAATATGTATATTAATGAATTATTAATTATTATTAATATTTATTAATATTATTAAATATAATTAATATTATTACAATATATTAATTATTATTAATATTATTAATTATTTATTAATATTATTAATATTATTAATATTATTAATACCTTATTAAAATTTATAAATTATGATTATTATTATTATTATTATTATTATTATATAATTATTATTATTATCCGAACTTGTTAAGTGTCGTAGAAAAACACACATACAGTTCACAACACACACACAACAACATATATATACTATATATATTAATATAATAGTATATAAATATATATATATACAGATAATCTTATAACTTATATATATATATACTATATATATAATACTCTATATATATATATACTATTATAAACATATATAAATAATCTCTATGAACATATTATTAATATATAGTTGTTAGGATGAAGTATCTGAAGATAAGCGTAATAATAGTATACATCAGACTACTCTCATTATAGCATACGCATCTACTATGAATATCAGCGTCAAATTACTTAGCCTTATCTCTTTACAAGGCGTAGGTATCCTACTGCTATAGACTATTAATAGATATAATGAATAGGCCGGTATGACAAGCCTATCGCATAAGGACAGTCATGAACATACAGTATACCGGCCATGTACCTATAAAATTACCATACCATAGAACTGCAATGAATTGTATTATAGGTTATATAACCAGCGCTAGATAATCATTATACCTATACCACATAACTATATATAATATATATATATAATAATAATATCTATAATTATATATATACTATACAGCTAATAGTGAGCAGCACCCGTCAGTTTATGTAACTATACTATATATATATATAATATATAGTATAATTGCGTGTGAGTGTTGTATTGCAGGATGGGGAAAGTCAATTATAGTGATAATATATAAGGAGTGTTATTAACATTTTAATTTCAGCTTGCATCAAGTTTTTTTTCTCGTTAAAAGTAAAAATATCTACTCTTTTCTTGATCAGATACCAAATGCCTTTATATTTTTAGCAGAATGAATTAAGTTCAAAATATCCATCATATCATCTCTCAGTCTATCATCTCCACTTACATTTTTTATTTTATTTGATATTATTATTATTATTATTATTATTGAATTATTATTATTATTATTAATTATTCATTATTATTTAGTCATTATATATTATTATTATTATCATATTAAATTGATTATTATTATGATTATAGTCAGATAGAGCAGATTATTATTATTATTTATTAATTATTCGATTATTATTATTATTATGGGTTCTATCTATTATTTGATTATTATGTATTATTATTATTAATCGTCGTCATTAATATTATCTGAATTAAACATAATTAAACAATATTAAATAATGTCTATTAAAGTTTCTAAATATTAAATTAAATAATAATTATTATTATTATGTATATTATTATATTATTATATTATATTATCATGTGTATATTATATATTCATTTCTATTATGTATTATACTATTAAATTATTATTTATACTTATTAATTAATATTTCATTATTATTATTATTATTATTAATTATCATTGATCCATTTATTATCCGTCGTCAGACAATATAATAATAATGAAATATATTAATATTAGAATAGACTTCATAATAACTAATAATAAATCATTATATTATTATTCTTATTATTACTTATTATATTTTATTATAATTGGATTATTATATTATTATTATTATTATTATTATTCATGATTATTACTTATATTATTATTATTGATTGATTTATCTATTATTATTATTATTATTAATTAATTTCATTACTTATCATCATCGCATTTTCAAAGCCAATTCTCAAGACCCAAACTTAAATTTTCAGCGTCAATAATTGTTAGTCAGTAAATGGCACCCAAAAAATCATTTTTTTTCGAATCGAGTAATCAAAATTAATTTTCGTTTTAAATAAATATGCGAAACTTGCGTAGATAAATAAAATCTTATAACCAACGCCGACCACAAAATGCTCCTTTAATTATACGGTTATTTAAGGAGGTTTTTTATTTTTCTCCCCCACCCAAAAGAGGAGGGAAAGAAAGAAACTGCAAATACCAATTTCCTTATAAGTCTAAAAGCTATGATAGCACTTAAGAGTAAATAATAATAATAATAATAATAATGAATAATAACTAATAATGTAAGAATAATAATGAATAATATAATAATAATAATTAATACTAACCTTAATAATAATTATACTAATAAAATAATCAATAATAATAATCATAATAATAAATAATAATAATAATAAAAAATAATAATAATATAATAATGAATAAAATATAATAATAGTAATAATAATAATAAAATATAATAATTTTTTTATTCAGGTAAGAAAATGTTAAAAAAATTCGAAAATTGAGCAATTAAAATTTCAAAATAATATTAAAGCTATTATCTTAAAAATGCCGATGGGGAGACGAGTATGTCGGATAAGCTCAATAAATAATCCATAATAATGAATAATATAATAAGATAAGTATATATATAATATAAGAATGAATAATAATAATAATAATATAATAATAATAAGAATAATTAATATAATAATATCAATCTTAAGGGGTATTTTATTTAAATTTCATCAGAGCCAACTTATATTTTTTATGTATATTTTTTGTTCCTTAAATGTGCAGATGGAAGGATCCCCGGCTGCATTGGGATGCCGAAAAGTTTCCTGAGATAACTACGCCTTGCTTTCGATGCCCATTCTCTATGGAAACCAGATTTAACATTGTACAACAGGTAAGTGTTGTAAGTGTATTCATAGTTTAGTAATATTATATCATATATATATATATATATAATATGATATATATTATTATACTATATATAGTATTATAGTATTAATATATATAATGATATTATAGATACTAATATATATATATATATATATATATATATATGATAATATATATATATATATATATATATATAATAAATATATAGTATATATGGCTAACAGATGCGCAGACCAATCATACCACTACTTAGTATATATATATTATATATATATTATATATATATATATATAATATATATATATATATATTATATATATATAATATCTTTATATATATGTACTATAATATATATTATATATAAAAAGTTGAAAAAAGTCGGATTTTCCAAATGAGATATTGATTATATTTTGAATCGTTAAAGGAATATCTCTTTGATTGTAAACAAAAATTTTGCTCAAGTACCAATATCTTTTTACATTTTCTTTATTTTACTACAGGAAATTGATAATTCTTTGAACACCTTCCCTGGATCCAGAACCCTGAAGCAAAACAATATTCTTCAAGTCTCAGTTTCAATGGGTGTCATATTTGTTTTAGGGATGCTGGTGTGTTTTGATCGAGTTATCGTGATAGGGTTAAAGATCTTGAATTGGAACTAGAAAGTTTAAGCAGGGGAACCTTAATAATTATCTAATCCTGAATGGAGACAAAATTAGCCAGATGTTTACGGATGTGAGCAGTTTAAATCTTAAAGAGGAAGCAATTTCTGCAATTGGTAAAGTACGTTGCCTAATTTGGACTTGACACGAATCGGGATTAAGAGGGCTTTCAATTATAGTAAGCAAAAGAATAAGCTCTGCATCGAATTCGACGGTGAAACGTTTAGAGAGAAAATATTATCTGCATACAAAAAGCTTACTGTGAAGCTTTTTTAAATTAGCGATCGACTGACGGAACTTAGGGGTCAACCCTACTGCAAACTACGAAATCTGAAAAAGAATCTACATAATGTCATTGAAAAAACGTTTACAGGAAAAGTTATATGGCTGTAGTTAAAAAAGGATTGTACAGATTGACATAGAGTATTTAACCCTCGACTAACTGCGATCGTTTTCGGAACCGTAATTAATAATTTAGACTAGTTTATATCATTTTTATATGCTATAACTCTCTCACTATTATCTCTATGATTGATTATGTATATGATTCATTATTTATTCTTAATATTCTTAACTCATTTTATTTACTAATGAGTTTGAATTTGTATGAGTATTTGAATTTACTATTCAGTATTTGAATTTCTATTCAGTCTTATCAGTATTACAATTATTATATGCTTATATAATTATACTATTACTTAATTAATTAATTAATGTTACAGCTATCATTGCTACTACTACTACTACTGTTTTATTATCTTGCTACTTACTATCTTGCTACTGTTTTTATTATTTTATTTTATTGCTGAAATAGATAAATAAAAGAATTATATATACCATATATATACATATATCTATATATATATATAATATGATGTAAATACATATATAGATACTATTATATATATATAATAACAACAAAAAAGGTTTTTAATTAATATATCAAGAAAAATTATCGCGTCTAATTTAAAACCCATTTAATAATAATTATTTAAGTAGCACAAGCTCATTCTGGGGGAAAAGAAAACGTTTCGAAACCTAATTTCCTGGTTTCCTCTTCAGAACTGAAAACTTTTTCTTTATTATTTTAACAAGGTAAAAACTAAAATACACGTAGGGAAAAAGGCAAAATGACGTCACACTTCCTTCTTCTTCTCATCCAATTTTTATTTTCAAAAATAGAATTTTTTCCTTTGTTCTGCTATGAATTTTTTTGTGACAGGATCAAAGTTAAAAAACATTCTGACCATTAAAATTGTCTTCAACTAGAAATGACGAAATAATGCTTCAATCATTCTGGATTCAAACCTTTTGTTTCTTTGATAAAAACACAAAACAGCCTGCTCCCATTAAATCATGTTCTTTTCGGAGAAATGGGTTAAATATGCGATTATACATTGCCTCTTCTAACTTCTCCGCCCATCGTGCTCTTTTGTCAATTTATTAGAGTTTCAGAGTTTCTACCATAATAGGAATCACTGCAACACAAGACCAGGTATTTTATATACCTGCCTCCTGCCTTCACGTTTTGTAGTGTTATTATTCGAAGTCAACAGTTCGTGACAGCAGTTTTTCCCGGAAACTGAAACCATATTAATTTATTTAAATAGGTGATTAAACATGAAAGTTTAAGCTCAAGAAGTTGTGGGAAAAGACAACTTTAGCATTTCAAAAATTAGCAGGGGATTTTCTCTCAAACCAGATAAAGTTTAGATAGGCGCACTGCTTTGCTTTTGTTGTTAGATTAATAAATGGGGAGTAGGCCAGTTTGTCGAAAGAATGAAAATATAAATTAAATTCTTGCTTGTAGGAATGTTGGATCGCAATAAATATGCTCTGAGAAACATATTATAGCACACAATTCTTTTTAATATCAAGGGGAATGGACGGAAAAATAATGAGAAGCTGGTTTTGTATGGTTGGCTTTCGATAAATCTTTCAAATAGATAATGGGTTCCTGTTGTAATATTTAATCTAAAAACGGGAATAGTCCCTTCTATTTGTCTTTCAAACAGTAAAAGAAATTGTAGGAGTTAAATCATTAATTTGAATGACCACCTCACCTGAAAAAACAAGAAAGTACATAGCCGCAAATAACGTACATCACATAACCTCTTCCATGTAAAAATACCTTGAATAAAGCGGGACGCTCAGCACGAAGGAACTTGTGTTCAAAAACTTTCCCATATATAACTATTGCCACATGATAAGGGCTCAGGCTACCTCCCATGCTTGTTCCAAATATTTGGCGGTAAAATTTATTACGGAAAGTAAAAACGTTTTGTGACATACAAATTTTTAGGCAACCAATGAAGTCACTAATGGGTATAGGGACCATGTGTGGCAATTAGAAACTCAGTTAAAAATTCCAGCAATTGTGGAAGGGGACATTAGTAAATAAACTAACAACATCAAAGCTAACCAAACAATGATTGTATGGAAAAATCGATCCATCTTTTCAAATAAAATTTTTTGCATTTAAATTATGTGAGGAAGAGATTGTTGCCCCATAAATGCCAAAAAATTTATTGAAAAGATGGATCGCATTTTATTCATTACAGCATTGCTTATTGCTTTGATGTCCTGTTTAGTTTATTTACTAATTCCCCATTCCACAATTGGCTGAATTTTTAACTGAGTTTTTTCTAATGCCTACACATGGTCCGCCCTATACCATTAGTGACTCTTGTTGCCTAAAAATTTGTATGCCACAAAACGTGTTTACTTTCCGGAATAAATTTTACCGCAAATATTTGGAACAAGCATGGGAGTAGCCTGAGCCCTATCATGGCTAATATATATATGGACTTTTTGAAACAAGGCTCCTTCCGCGAGCTCCCCTTTATTCAAACATTTTTACATGGAAGAGGTAATGTGGATGACGTTATTGGCGGTTGTACCCTTTGTTTTTCAGTTGAACAATTTCTCATTCAAATTAATGATTTAACTCATACAATTACTTTTACATTTGAGAGACAAATAGAAGGACACATTCCTTTTTTAGATTTAAAAATATTACAAACAGGAACCCAATTATCTTATAAAGTTTATCGTAAGCCAACCCATACAAATCAGCTTCTTCATTATTTTTCCTTCCATCCCCTTTATATTAAAAAAAAGAATATTGTGTATAATATGTTTCTCAGAGCATATCATTATTGCGATCCAACATTCCTACAACAAGAAATTAATTTTATTTTTCATACATTCGAAAAACTGCCCTATCTCCATTTATTAATTAAACAGAAACAAAAAACATGCCTATCTAAATTTTCTTGGTTTGAGAGAAAATTCCCTTGCTAATTTTGAAAAATGCTAAGTTGCTACCTTGTTTCCCCACAACTCTTGAGCTTAAATTCTATGTTAAAATCATACTATTTAATATTACTATGTTTTTCAAGTCCCGAAACTGTGTCACGACTTTGATTAAATAACACTGACAACGTGAAAGAGGCAGGAGGGGTTATAATACCCTTCTTGGGGGGTGTGCAGCTGGTTGTTTATTCCATATGGAGAAACCTCTTTAAAACTCTAAAAAATTAAAAAGAGCAGACATGGGGAGAGTTAGAAAGAGGCAATCTACAGTAATGCATTATTAAACATTTCTCCGAACCAGAACATAATATTCATTGGGAAGCGCTGCTTTTGTGTTTTATCAAAAAGAAAAAGGTTGAATCAGATGATAGAAGCTTATTTCATTTCTAGTGAAGACAATTTTAATGTGTCAGAAGGTTTTTAACTTGACCTGTCACAAACAATCATAGCGAAAAGAAAAATTTATTTTTGAAATAAAAATTGGAGTGAGAGAAGAAGGAAGTCGTGAACGTCATTTCCTCCAGTACAATTACCACTATTTTTTTTTACCTGTTAAAATAATAAAGAAAAAAGTTTTCAGTTCTGAAGAGGAAACCAAGAAAATTAGGTTTCGAAACGTTAACTTATCTGTTAAAATAAATTTTCTCTTTTTCATAGAAAGTGTTAAATGGTTTAAATATCTTGTAATTTTAAAGTATAGAGTATTGAGTGTTAATTTAGACTTTTAATGAACACTTTTTAATATATATATATATTGGTGGAGAGGAGAGGAAGGGGAGACAAAAAGTGTAGGATTAATATAAATTAATCAGAGGTGTAGGTTTAAAACCATTTTATATTATCATTTTAACCCTTTCTTATGTTTGTTTTATTATCTTCAGTTTTACTCGTTCTGGTGGCCTTGGTGTTGGGGTAAGTGCCTAGGGTGGGAGTCCCACAAAGCGTGGCCGCGCTAGGTGAGTACTATATTAAAAGGATGGATGGTGAGAGAGGTAAGAAAGGGTGGTGGTTTGAACGTGAGAGGGGTAAACGAGATTGATTATAAGTACTGGGGTTAATGTTTGAAAAAAAAGGTTGGATGTGCTAGGGCTAACAGAAACTAAGCTGAAGGGAAAGAGGGAGAGGGACTTTGGAAAATACAAGGGTATGATATAAGGGTGAACGAGAGAGAGTGAGGGCGAGGAAGGGTGGGAATAGTTATGAGGAAAGAGGTGGGATAAGGTATGTCTGTGCAAAGCCAGGTGAGGTTCGCGAGATATGTGGGTAGAAAGTGAAATTCGGGGCAATGTGGTATTTTATAATTGCGCATGCACCAGTGAATGGAGCAGAGGAGAGGAGGAGAGAGAAAGGTTTGGCGTGAGTTGAATGAGTGTGGAAAGTCGGGTAAAATGATAAAATCTGTCTAGTTGAGATTTGAAGCAGGAGTTGGGGAAGGAGGGCGTGAAGAATAGATAGGAATTGGGGTAGGAGCAGGAATGTTAATGAGAAAGCTGTTAGAGTTGTGGTGTTGAAAGAAGAATGATAGTGGAGAATACTTGGTTCAAAAAAAAGTGAAAATCATAAGTAGACATGGAAGAGTGAGATACGGGGGGAGGGCGGTACTGGGTTAGTTTGTGTAAATGGGAAGGATAGAGGCAGATTAATAGATGTAAATGTCGTTGTAGAGGGATCGGGGGAGGGGATATCGGATCACTATTTGCTGGTGCTAGGTAAGGGGGGAGGAGGTGACGGTTAGGGAAGGGGAGGAAAGGGAGAGTAGAATAGTGATAAAGGTGGAAAAATTGGAGGAAACAGTGTGTAAGAGGGAGTTCAGGAGAAGTATGGAGGAAAGGTGGAGAGAAGTAAGAGGGACGGAAATTGGGGAGGGGAGGGGATTGGATGGAGATTGTAAAGAGGCCAGTGATGTGAAAGAGCTAGAAGGGGATGGAGTAAAAAGGGATGGGGGAACGCAGAAGGAAAGGAGCGAATGTGGAGTGAGGAGGGTGAAGGAGGTGGTGAAAAGAAAAAGGAGGCTTATGGTGAAATGGTTGGGAAGTAGGAGACAGGAAGAGCTGGGAGGAATATAGAAGGGTAAGAGTGGAAGCAGAGGGTGGTGGAGAGGGAGAAGAGAAGAGAAGAAAGAAGTGGGTGTAAAAAGGTGACGGAAAATTTTTGAATCGGGAAGTAAGACTGTTGGAAAAGAAGTAATAAAAGAAAGGAAAAGAAGGAGGGTTGGGGGGAGGATTAAGGAGAAGGAGTGGATAGGGAGGAGACGGATAGGGTGATGGGGAAGAGGTGGCTGGCGTATTTTAGTGACTAGTTGCATGAAGTGGGTGGGGGAGGGGAGGAAGATGTGGCAAAGTAAGGATAGGGGAGTGAATTGGGGAAAGGGAGGGGAGGTTGGGAAAAAAATAACAAAATTGGCGGAAATTAAATAAAATAAGGGGGCCTTGATAAAGGAAAAAGGAAGTCGCAGGATGCGATGGTGTGAGATGGCAAATGTACGAGTAAGGGAGTATAGGGGGTGCGAGGAATGGGCGTATATGGTGTATATAATAATTGTGAGGAGTGGAGGTAAGCACACGGATTGAGGAGATGGTTTTTGGTCCCTTATAAGCGGAAAGGGATAGGATTGAGTGGGCAATTATAGAGGTATATGTCTTTTAAGCGTGGTAGGGAAAGTGTATGGCGAAGAAATCTGATTGAGAGAGTGAGAGTTTAACTGGAAGGGGAGACATGGGAAGAACAGGAGAATTTTAGGGGAGGGAAGAGGTGTTGTGGACCAAGTGGTTACATAAAGACTTTGGAGAAAAGTATCAGAGAGATTAGTAAAAATATGTTTAGAGTTTTTATAAAAGCATATGATAGAGTGAAGAGGGGTGAATGTGGAGGTGTTGGAGGAAAATGGAGTGGGGGGGTAAATTAGGTAAGGTATTAGGGGCCTGTTATAGGAATAAGTGAGCATGGTGTGAGGTGTTTAGGAGGAGAGAGTGGAAGGATTGTTTGGGCGTGGTGAGGGACTGAGGCAGGAGGTGCTGGGTAATTCCCCGTGGCTATTCAAATTTGTTTATGGAGAGTGTTGCAGAGGAATGAGTTGAGGGAGGGGAGGGTGGAATTGGATGAACGTGGAGAATGAAGAAGGGAGTGAACATGATACCTGGTTTGCGACGATACGCCCTAGTGGGCGAAGAACGCGGAATTCTCAGGTATTTATTGAGCTGTTAAGAGAATGTGTTTACAAAAGGGCCTTAAAATAAAATTGAGAATAATCTTAAAAAGGTGTTAGTGATGACAAAATTGTAAAGATAGAGGGAAGCGGGGCGAAGGGGGTTAGAAGGTTGAGTCGAGAAGGGTTGTAGGTATGGAAAGACGTAAAAGATTTTTAAGATAGTTAAGGCGAAGGATTTGGGTAAGGCGGGGAGGGATGACGGAGGAAGATAGAACATAGAGTAGGAGAAGGAATGAGAGGCTTGGTGAGTGGTCCTGAGAGAATTATAGGAAAGGCGGGGGATTTTTCACAAAGTTTAAGAATAAGTATTGTTTGGAAAAATTTGGTGACCAGCCGTGTGACCTGGGTGTGAAACGTGGGGTTGAACCAAGTCCAGGAAGAAGTTGGAAGTATTGTGAGTGAAGGGGTTGAGGCGGCTATTTGTGGGGTTTAGGCAGAAATGAGCGTAGGGAGAGGATAGGAATAGGGGTGGATGAGGGAGAGATGATGATTGAAGAATGGCGTTGGTGGGAAGAGCCGAGAAGGGAATGTGGAAGGATGAGTATGGGCATTCTAGTGAGAAAATGAGGAACAGAGAGTTGGATAGGAGAAGCTTTGGGGAGGCGGAGGGATGACAGGAAGGAGAGGAAGGGGGAGACCACCAAGAAGGAGGTGAGGATGAATAAAGGACGATGGCTGGAGGAGGGAGGGTGAGGGAGAAGAGGGTAGGGTGTGGGCGAGAGATGAGTGGGTGGAAGGAGGTGGTGGGGCGAATGAGGGAAGGTAATGAGAGCAGCTGTACGTACACTAACCTCCTTAAAGCGGGAAAGAAGTGTAACAAAATAAATAAATAGATAAATAAATAAATAAATATATATATAGATATATATATATATATATATAGTATATATAAGACTATATATTATATATATATTATAATATATTTATATAGTATCTCATATATGTACTAGTAATATATATATAGTCATATATATATAAGTAATTTGAGTCTGTAAAAGAATTGCTGATTTGAAAGGAACTATAAATTGGTCATAGGCGAGTGTGTCAGGGGTTGAACTCTGAACACCGGAGAGATCCCACAGTGGTCTCAGAGTTTTCAGTGAAAATCTAACGTGTGAATTTGGCTGCGACAGCAGCGAGCTTTAAGATTTATGAAGGGGGATGCTATGTGTGGAAGGGGCTTTCTTGTTCGAGCTAGATGGTCGATGCTCTTTATATATTAACTATTGATTTGGGTACATGTTTGAGCCCCTACCCGACCCCAGACGTGGGGTGCCATGGTGAGGCTTTATATGATATCATATATTATAATATATATATACTATATATAATATAATATATATCGATATAGATATATATATATATTTGTGTAATATAGTACAGTATATTATATAGTAGTAGGATAGGTTTTATATGATAGGAGTAGATATATACTCAAATTATATATATATATAGTAATATAATATATAAATATAATATATTATTAGCTATAAATATTATATATATATGATAAATAATATATAGTATATATAAATTAAAAAAAAAATTTTTATGTAATATTTTTGTATTTATATTTTAAATTAAACATAAACAAGTAGCTATAGTATTATATATATAATTGTATATAGTAGTATATATAGTATAGTATAGTATATAGTAAATATCATGTTATTATACTAACTCATATGATATATAGTATAGGTTATATACCAGTTATAATATAATACTAGTATATATCATATACTATATCAATACTAATAATATATAGTATAGTATAGATAGTATACTAAGTAATTATACTATATATATATAAATAATCCGAAAAAAATGTACTAGAGTTCATGAATGTAAGAATATATATAGTATAAGTATATATACTAACTACGTAAACCTACTATATATAGTGGCAGAGTTTGGATAGATCGCGAGATAGCATAGCGTCACTGTATAATAGTAATATAATAAATATTATATATTAATATTATATTATATATAATATATATAGTATGTATATGATATCTATATAATATATATAATAATACTATATATGCTATATATATGTATAATAATATAATATATATATTAATACATATATATTTTTTCTGGATGATAGTATCTAAGAATATGATAGTAATCATATATATATACATATAGCATTTTCTTGAATAAAAGAGACTAAAATATAAATCTATCATTAGGAGTAATTTCCAAATTAAAAAAAAAAAAAAAAGTTTTCTTATGATATATGAAAAATTATTATCTTTGCTCTTTTAACAGCAAAATGATTGATAAGTTCTCTGTTTATATATTGTAGCTATGATGAATACTCATTATAGCCAGATCTGTTAGTCTTTCATCCTCTGTAAAACTGAGGAAAGATGTTTTGAGTCTTTTCAGAGTTCAGAAATATCTTTCTGGAGTGGGCTATGTGATCTACATGGATCCTAAAATTCTTAACTATCCAATATGACTGTATAGATCAAGCTCATTTACAAAATTCTTAACAATTTTAGTAGATATTGATGGAATCATTCCACTAAGAATGTTAAGTATGGATCTGTAGCTCACGAATTTCCACTCTAACTGGTTTGAAAAATCATCAAGAAAAGGAATTGCAATTTCTTTATTTCATTTTCGTACTGTACTTCTTCATTAACAGAAAGCAGAAGCTCTTTTCAAATTTCTTCAATGATTGAAAAATTTTCAAAGAAATTTGCATGAAAATCTTTCAAAACAAAATATTACATTTTCAATATGATTAAGAGTATTTGCTGTCACTAATGATGGAGACTTGCCATGTAGTTCATCATGGAAGAGTGAAGAAGAACAATGTTGAAATATAATTAAACTTATAACCAATTTTTACAGAATTCAAAAAATTTGAGGTTTTTGAAGAAGGTTCAATATCTTGATCTATCTCAAACTCATCTCAAAGCTTCAACAAATTATTTAAAAAACTCTTTAGATCGTAACAACCATTCGTGACTTCTTCGTAAACGTAACAATTCATCGTACTTTCCACCGGCTTTGATGAAAGAGGGATGGGTGTCTTTTATTGGTGTGATGAGCACTCTTTCCTAATTTTTTCCATTAAAAATTCCACATGGTAACTTAAGAATAAAGTAGTGTTCAGTTGTTTATAACTGTGCTAATAAGTTTCTAATATGTGCTACTTCCTATGAGTGTCCAAGCAGCACTGACACACCATGCAGCAGCATTTTCGAACAACTTGAACACTACTCGCAATAAACGTTTATTACTTCATTGAGCTGTGATCTCACGTCTATCCATGTCGTTCATTCAAAGTCAGCCAAGTCCACAATTCTGATTTTCAACAGTCTGCGTAGATGACGACTTGAACTTGGAAAATGTCCTTGTTTTGTTTTCAGCACCTCTAAAATTAAGAGCTTTTCAGAACTACATATGTTTCTCATTTCCATATGCTCTTAATTTATTTTTATTTTTGCTCTTATAAATTAAATAATTTCGGGTGGGAGGGGGTTTCAGACCGCCCCTCACCTCCCTCCCCGGTACGGCCCTTTTCTTATATATATATTATAATATATAAGACATATATATATAGCGTCCATATTACTGAACTACTATAGTATATATAGGATTATAGGTATACATCAAGGACTAAGAACCGTATAATATATTATATATATATATATCATATAATATATATATAGTATATATATATATATATATATTATGTATGTTAGTGTATGTATGTATGTATATACATACATAGCCGTAAAATAATGACCAATAAATACTTTTAAAAAAGTAAACATTCTGTTGGGAGAACAGTTGGGGGGGAACAATAAAAATGTGAAACACGATGATACTCTTTTTTTTCTGAAATGTTATAATAATGAAGAATAAATGAGGCTGTTACTGAGTTAAGACACAATGTAGTTCATAATTATCAGAGAATTGGTGCATAGATTCTTCATTGCACGAACTAAAAAGTAATTAAATGTTATTCATCATTTCTAATATTTTATTTTATTTTTAAATAGTGCATCCTACGTTGGCTCAAGTGGTGACTATATTCGAGCCTACCCAGATACTGGTAATGCCTGGTGGAAGCGTTTTGAGGGTACCTCCTGCCCATGTAAAAGCATCTTGTATTATGGATTTGACATACTGGCCATATGATATTCATAATTGCACTGCTAAATTTGGATCATGGGTTCATTCGGCGGAAACTGTGGATATGAGGATCAAAGATGAAGTTATTAACGTAAGTTTTAAGGGCGTGTTCAGACCGAACGTAAAACCGGCAGTTGATTGTGAGCGGGCGTAGTAAAGCTTATTCAAAATGACCGGCAGCCAAAAATAGGTCGTTACTCATAGCGTAATGCCGTATTATCGGCTCGGAATGGCCGCCAGATTTAAAATTATATAAAGTTGAATTAATATATTTAATGTCGCTAGCAATTAACACCAGAATTTACGTTCGGTTTGGACGCTCTCTAAATATTCATTTTCGTTCTGAATTTTTTAATGCTTTTTTTATTGTTATTATTATTATTATTAAAAAAAACATAGAACTAAATATTCAATATCATATGTGGAAATAATTCTTTCTAGATGGATGTTTTGACCAAAAGTAAAACCGAGTCTAACTTAACGAGAGCTGATTGGGAAATATTGGATTCGTCTGTAGTACGCGAAGAAAATTATTACGCTTGTTGTCCCGAGGCTTATGTATCAGTGATGGCAATTCTTCTACGTTAAAAGAAATACTACCTGTTTACACTGGCTTGTTCAAATGCCAGTTGTTGGTGAGTACCTCATGATTATGTTAAGAAGGGGCTAGCAACATCAATTTGGGACAACTACTTTCTTAGAAAAGAAAAGTGTCAATTGGAATCCTCGCCGTCACGTATTTGGAATCTATTGGGAATATATATATATATATATATATATATATATAATATATATTAATAATATATATAATATATATTATATATATATCTATATGATAATATATATCGGTAGATACTTATAATATATATATTAAGTTATATATATATTAATATAGTATATATATATATATGATTATACTACGCTATATATATATATTATATTATATATATATATAATATATATATATAAAAATTTAATAGTGTATAGCTTATATATATATATATATATATATAATATATATATAATGAAATATTTCCAATGGCTCTAAGTTCTTGGCAGCGTGAGTTCCAATTATATTTCCATAAGAGGATATATTCCTCAAACACCAAACTTAGGGCAGTTATTCCACATAAAATTAGTATAAAATAATAATAATAATAAATTTTTATTACTCTTAAAAATGAAATTTTACAAGATATATTGGTTTAAAGTTCTAAAATATATAAAAGATATCAATACGAAAGTCACTTCTTAAAAAAAAAAAATAAAATAATTTCAAATATAATAAAATAAAAAAAACACTAAATAATTTTTAAAGTAAAAATTCGAAAAAAAAAAGTTTTATTTGGTTTACGACTGAAACAAATTAGTTGCAGTCTCAAACTTCTCCCCTCCCATTTTAGCTAAAAATTGTTTGGATTTTCAATAATAGAACAAATGATTTTAAAAATATAATAGTAATATATATACGAATATATATTATATACTATATAGTATATATATATTATATTATATAAAATATATATATATAGATATATATATATATTAATATATATAGTTATATATATATAATTATATATATATATATATATATACGATATATATATTAGTTTTATATTTATATATATATATATAATAAATAATATTTATATATCATATACTATATATATAATATATATATAATATATAATAAATATGATATATAATAATATATATATATATATAATAACATATTTAAAAAA